>JAOTQG010114925.1:0-11405 GCA_025631175.1 Iris virginica
ACTGTACGTCGCTGCCTCTCCAAATTTGGAGATACCTGACACTAGGAGCAAGATAGGGAGGCCAATGTGGGTGCTCTAACACAGAAAATCTACCAAGCTCCGGCCTGATTCCAACAAAACAACACAACCTCAAAACATCTACCAGTTCTGAAAAGAAAAATGTTATTTGAAGGATTGCTTTTCCTTCTTTCTTTTTCCTGGGCAAATTTGAAAGAGCGCGGTACAGCTCATACCATCATCCATGGATCCTCTACTTTGGTGCATACTATCACGTTTACAGAAACCCAAATAAATTAAGGAAATATTACAATTAAAAAAAATACAAATATTTACTGATTTGTTTCACTTAGATTTATTCTTTTTACATATGAAATTTTTCAAGAAATGAAATAAATCTGTATTGTGTTGGAAGCTCAGCACAGAGTGAACACCTATAAAACCTCAAATAAACAGACATATCAATGATTTGATCCAGAAAGCACTTCTTTGAATCAACTGCAACAACCCCCTCCTTGAGAAACAGATCCATCTCTTCCACCAGAAGGCCCTGGGATGCCACCATACCCAACTTTTATACCATAAGACTGTCAACAGTAGAAAAGCGAGAGAACAAAAGTTAATTGATAAACTGAACAAAGAGATAGGGAACAGAAATCACTCGACAATAAAGAGGTGACATATAAACGACAGCAAGCTTAATGGATTAAACCTAACCCTACTCTATGACAAAGAACTTGGCCGTACGTTATGCAACTTTAAGACAAAAGACTTGGGCCTTTGACGGATACATATTCAATTTGAGGTGATACCATACCATAACTCTCAAAATAAATAACCTTTTCTTTCCCCTTTCCATCAAGGGAAATGATATGTACTCCAAAAAGAAGCTGGTGAAACTGACTTCCGAAATCGGTCAAGGGCCAGGATGATATTTTTCAATAGTGGACCCCACTTTCCACTTTGCCTATCATTGCTCTCCCATCTAAAGCAAACTGTTTTAGACAATCCTAAACTCTACCGATGTAACTCATATTTCCTTGTAACACGCTATAAGCAAACAGTTGCAACATCCTAAACTTTCCAAATAAGCAACAGAATACGAAAGTTGCATTACAAAATAATCATGATTTACCTCATTTGATACATCAAAAACTCCATCCTGAATCTTCTTATAGATCGTGGCAGCCGTGCTTATGAATGCCTGAAGAAGCATCCATATGAGAAAGATAGAAAACATAAAAGCTCATACAGTCAACAACTAGCTATTCTGCCCATGTGCTGCTAGTGATTTAAGCCTTGCAAATGTTTAACAGGTAAACGGTATAAAATAGAAGCATTACTTACGTAAGGGTAATAGAATATTAAATAGTTACATCCAAATTTGACGGTAATTTTTTTATTTGGATAATAATGGGTGATTTCATGTAACAACCAATTATATTAAAGGGTCATGTTGCAATTCCTTTTACTAAACATCATGTGGTATGAGGTGGACAATGACACTTGGCATGCAAAGACGGGCGTGTCAAGCTGCGCTTTAATAGTACATAAAAGATATCAAGCATTCATTGAAATTAACAAGTTCCATCACCTCCTCGACATTCTGAGCAGTTTTTGCAGAGGCCTCCATGAATATTAGGCCATGTTCCTTGGCAAACTGCTCGCCTTCTTCCGTACTAACAGCCCTTCTGTGTGCGAGATCACACTTGTTGCCTATAAGCATAATTGTCATGTTCGCATTTGCATGCTGCCTAGCATCCTCCAACCAGCTAGCAAGATGATTGAAGGTTTCCCTCCTGCATAAAGAAAAAGTAAAGTCATCATGAATAACACAGTAGCAGAACCAGACTCCCTCACTTTCGGACATCACCATTCACCAACTTGTGGCTACCCAAAAACAAATAAAGATGGTTTCCTACTGCCATCAAGAAGTAAAGAAAAAGCACAAATCAAAAGTGGGTTCAGAGAATTCAGCGTCTGCATGGTTTACGGCTTCAATTGCTTTTACGTAACGAAATAGGAAAATATGTATGCGCAAAACTAGAGATAATCCCTTCTTCGCAATGGGGAAAAAAAAATTATAAGTGCATCTCTCTAACAGAAAACT
The DNA here is from genome assembly GCA_025631175.1 of Iris virginica. Lineage (NCBI taxonomy): Eukaryota > Viridiplantae > Streptophyta > Magnoliopsida > Asparagales > Iridaceae > Iris > Iris virginica. Next base: position 2,108 of record JAOTQG010114925.1, read on the forward strand.
GCACAAGAAGTCTGCTTTAGACAGGCCAATGAAAACCAGCTAAACCAGTCAAGCAATCACACATTCACTACTTCTGTGTGCGGGTCTCAATAAACAAACAAGTGGTTCACTGCAATAATTGAAAGCTTATTCGAAGGTTAAAAAATAAAAGAAAAATTAAGAGGAAAAGCCACATCTACGTAGGTTTAGGGAACACTGAAATCGCATGCTCATACTATTCCATAGTGAGTGAAGATTTTGCACCTGTCACCCTTTTGAGTTAAAGAAAAGACGCCCAATTATGACCAATAAGTCGATTTTTGCGGTTTCTCTAAATTGTAACCACAGTAGTGATTGTCATCAATCTCCTTCTCTTTACATGCTCATACTAATACATAATGAGTGAAAACTTTGCACCTGACCAGCCTTCAAGTTTTTAAACAGTAATTTAAGATTAAATTTTAAAAAGAACACAAGTACTGACAAATGCATTAAAAAACAACTGCTTAAATGTGCATTAAAAAAAGGTTTATGATAATGACAAAACTCAAAAGTCCATGCAAACAATAGACGACTCTCCAGGAGTTAGAATATAAATGCAGATAACTCATGAGCTCACTTATACATCAGTTTACAACAGCATAATTCCATAACTCAATCTCAAGAGTCAAGATAAACAATTGGTTGCAATGTATCCAGTGCAAATCCAGATAAGGAAACATAAGTATTACATGGAATCCTTTCTGAATTCAGATTTGAAGAAGATAATATGGCAATGCAGAGCCAGATGAACCTTCCTGTATTAAGTAAACTCTAAAGATCACAACAGACACATGTGCACATGCAGGTTGGCTTTAAGCAAACAAACAAATGCAAACTTTATGCTTTACTATGGAACTTGTTAGGCAAGTTATGACAAAATGATTATGGATGATACCTAGTGATATCATAAACCAGCAACGCACCAGCAGCACCTCTGTAGTAGGACCTTGTTATAGACCTGAAGGACTCTTGGCCCGCCTGACATAACAAGAAACAACAACGATTGAGGAATACATCAAGGATAAAGTGTAGTGAGCAATCAGTTAAGAACGCTAAACCTTGAAATTTAAGGTACAGTAACAATAATGTAAATTTAAACTGCGAAATGAAGTAGCAATGCCAGTACAAACCGTGTCCCAGATTTGCAACTTTATTGGTTTATTGTCAATAGTGATCATTCTGGCACCAAATTCAACCCCGATGGTTAAATCATGAACAGGCTGAAAGCGCTTGTCAGTGAACTGCAGAAGGAGGCATGATTTTCCAACACCTGTATAATAAAAGATCAAACTCACATGAGTTGCCGCTTTCTCGCATCATTATTAATGCCATCAAAAGTACTCCCTCTGTCGTAAGTGTCAGAATTTGTTCATAAGGGAGAATACCATTTCCATAGTTTACTAGTGAAAACAGAAAACATACCACAAAATTTATGCATATAAACATCAGTACATCACCAAAAAACAGACGTGATCAACAGCATAAATTACGACACCAACCAAAAATTAGGTTTATCTATGCATAATCAGGGTCACTTCAACGGGCCTGGCAGTGACCCCTGGCTCCTCCAAGGCTCCAACATGTCTGATAGTGAAATTCCCACTTGAACTTAAAGTGCTTTCTTAAGGTTTGTATCATCTGCCCTCTTAATTTAAGATGTTTACAATTCTTTTTATGGTTAACCCCCTCTAATATAAATCATGGTCCCAATGGTCTCATAAAGTGAAACTATTTACCTTTCATTTAGGTACTTTAGTAGCATGCACAATTCTCGTAAATTTATACACGAAAATATCGCTGTAAGAAAGATTAAATTACTGGCCTCTAAGATATAAATCTTATGCCATTAGCCATACTGGTGGCCAGCTAACTATAAGATTCTGCAGTCAGCAGACCTACGACAATTCTATATACTAAAGTCTGCTGGAAATAAAAAACCTCATAGAGCCAAAATCAAAATTTCCAAAAGCAGAAAGACCTGTGTCCCTATTCTTCATGGATCCATCTAAATTTAGACCTAACTTTGAAATTGTTTGTGATAAAAAGCCCATAGTTCTCGGAAAAGTATTGATCATTTGGGATAAGGGTCAAAGATTCAGTACAAAAGCATCCACGAAACATTTCACAAACAAAACTTACAAGCCTTCAAACCATGAAGCTAGATAACAGTTTGACAAGTTCCAACCTAAATATTCCAGATTCAGCAAAGATGAGATGTAAATACAAAAAAAGAAAGAAAAAAAAAAAGAGTACGAGAGCATAAAGGGCTAGAAATAGTTTGGCACCGTGAGTCAACTAGTCAAGTCAAAATGTCTTAATTATCTACTCCCCCATCCCAAAATGAGCGCCAATTCTTGAGAAGATCTTGTCTTCTAATTAGTTCTTCACTGCCTCCTTGTGATGCTATGATGATACCACTACGGTTAATTATATAGTTCCACTAATATGCTAACGTATCCATTTTCTCAATTTCCATATAAAAGTCAAAATTGACACTCATTTAGTCATTGTGGGACAAAGGGATTACCATTTACTACTCCCACCGTCCCGAAATGAATGTCACTTTTTTCTTATTGAAAAGTTGATTTAAATTTTATCAAACTAATTTTTTTAATATTAAGATATGTAAATATATATATATATAATGTTTTAGACTTTATAATTCTATTCATTGTAAGAATAAAAGAATAATAAGTAATTTATCAAAAACAATTTTTATATATTCTTTACAATATGTATTTTTTTATAAATATTTAGTCAATGATTAATTAAAATGACAAAAATGAGTCAAAAAGTGACACTAGTTTGGGACGGCAGGAGTACTACTTAACATGCTATAATCAATTAAATGCCTATCTGAATGGTTAAACACATTAAGGGGTGGATCACAAGTCCAATACCGTGTCAGATCGGTGCAGACGGTACTATTCAAAATATTAGATGGTGTATATGAGATAGATGGCTTTTTTCATTTAAATGTCTCTTTTGCCCTTGCTGCCTTTTGGAGTCAAGTGTGCAGTCTTCACGTGGGTTCTTCCCTACTGTCATGCCTATGACAAACCCGGTATCCAATTACACTGGTGAAAACAATAACAACTAGTGCTAATAAAACAACAATGTGAATCAGCAGCATCCAATTAAACATCGGAATATATTTTAAAACGCATACTTATCCAATGCCTCGAGATACTTCTGCTTCCTAATTTCAAATAATATCTTCATAGAATAGCGATTGTTGTCGACTTTGGTGAAACTACAGAGGTATCGCTCAACCTCGTCCCAATTTCCATTGTGTACCTCATCCTCAAAATACTTCATGTTTAAGAAAAACCCAGATTCTTGTTCAAGCCTACAACCATAAAACCCCATCCCATTTAATTAGGAAAGAACAGCAGATAATTACCCAAACCCACATGGGGTTTATCAGCAGGTGGGTTGCTACGGACTAGTGCGCAATTTGTCAAGAACGGAGATAGGTTTATTATTGCTGTCAAAGCTGCCTTATTTTTTTGCTTCAAACCCACCTTTCCTCACATCTACAACTAGCCCCAACTGAATCGATAAGATGAAGAACAAATGTTTGCTGCTACTATGCCTGACCACTGCTACAGAGAAGATGAAGAATACGCAAAAATTAAAATACCCAACTTCTCTTGGATTGGCCATAGAATCTCCCTCATTGGTGCTCCACCTCCCACCCTTCAACTTCTCTTGGATTGGCTCAAGTTTCCTCCGGCCCAACCGCCCCTCCTCCCACCCAATCTCTTCCTCTTGCTAATAATTTAACAATCAATTACTAGAGGCGCTAAGCATTAGCAGCGGTGGTGCTCATTTTTGAACCCTATACAGAGTGCTGGAGGTGATGGGAATTCTTTGGAACCAAAGAAGAAGGTGAAGGTACCGGTGGCAAGGGGTGGAATTGGTGGACTGGTTTTTGCTTTGGCGGCAAAGAGGAAAGGATTGGAGGTGGTGGTGTTTGCCAGAGTACGGCGGTTGTGATGGGAATGGGGATTGAAGGGGGGAGGAGTTGGTGGCCGCGTTGCAGATCTGTAATGGGGGATCGAGTGGAGGGGACCGGTTGCCACCAGAGAAGAAGGGGATGGCAGCAGGTACGCGACTCTAGAGAAAGGGGATGACAGCAGGTGCGCGGCTCTGGAGAAAGAGGATGGTTTTTGAGTGAGGAGAGAGAGAGAAAGAGAGAGAGGGAGGGAAAATAAAAGGGGGGAGGGAAAGAAATAGATAGAGAAGGGAAGAGGCAGGGGGTGGTTTCTGACAGAGGAGAGAGAGGGAGAGAGGGAGAGAGAGAGAGAGAGGGGAAAGGATATTAAAGTAATGTGATAGGATATTTGATAGGATATGAGTATAGGAGTAGTAGATGGAAAGTAAAATTGGTAGATAGTGATATATGTGATATTTGGGGATGATAATTGATATGTGATCGGATATATTTCGTATACTCCGTATTCTCATATTCACCCGTATTGGACTTGTGATCCACCCCTAAATCTCCTTAACAAACAAAACTGTACCCCAGCCAGCATTCTCAAAGGGCAGGAGGGGAAATGGTAAACAACACATGATGCTATGATCATTGGTGGATTCAACCTTGTAAAGAGATGCAAATTGATTCATTTGGAGTTTTAAACTCTTTGCATTAAAAACTCTTCATCAGTGCTGTGACTTTTAGGGCTTTTGGTGATCAAAGGTTCATAACAAATGCATACAAATTTACATACATAAAGACAATGACAATTTTAAAGACGCAACAAATAGATCTCAATATAACACGGCTAAAACGTAAAATTCATCTAACAGATCAATGGAGCTGGGAGAGATCAAAAAACACGCAGAAATTACAAAAACATACAAAGGCGATCGAAAATTTTACGATTGGGCAATAAATTGTCAAAATTAAGACGAATCATATGGTAAATAAGAAGTCAAGAGAGAGGAATTTCACCTGTGTCTCCGATGATGATGTACTTGAAAAGATAGGCGTAAGACATCGCTTTCTACGATCTCTGAATCTAATTTCGAACGACTTGAACCGAATTTGGAGAGATTAATGAAAATTGGTTATCCAAATGGCAGAGACAAAGCGATCTCACCAGGAAGATCAAGCAAATTAATTTCAATGAATTAAAAACAGGTTTTACGAAGCTTTCGCTGCTCGAAAACGAGATTGACCTCCTCTTCCCTCCCCTTACGTCGTCGAGGAGGTTTCAGATTGTGTGCGTGTTTGTATGTGTGTGTGTGAGAGAGAGAGAGAGAGAGAGAGAGAGAGAGAGAGGCCAAAAGGGTGTGGGATGATAAAATTACAGTGAGTGCCAAACTGCCAATCTGTCGCAGTAACACCGTCACGTTACGTGCAACGGTAGAAGTATCCCTCTAGAATCCATCCATTATTCATCTTCATCTTAAAATCCCAAACGGAAACTGTTACTCCGTGTCGGCCGGTAGAACATATGAGTAGCCCATTACAAAATAGCCCAACAATTACCCAGCCCATATATTTATGGACCCGATATTCCAAACTGAGCCCGATTCCCAGGGGTTATTGGACTTTGCCTAATGGAAAAAAAAATTCCCGCCCCCCAACCCATTCCGCCCCAGCACCAAACTTGACTCAATTCGCCCCCCAATAGAAAATATGACCCAACCCGCCCCCAATCTCACCTGTATTGGCATTCGGTGTGAATTTCGGTTAAATGGTTGGTTTTGTGTAAATGTAGAGGGACATTTACATCCGATTACATAACAAATTTGTTGGGACCCGCCAGTTTGAATTCCCCTCTTTAGTAAATAACTACGTCTTCATCATCTCTCCAAATTAGGGTTCATTCGAGTTACCCAAATTTTAGGGAAATATGTGAGTTGCCATTAGCCAACAATCCAGAGCTCATAAAGTCGAATCTGTGAATGGAAATTAAAATTTTCGAAGAGAGCACTGTTGAAGGGCGTCATTGCCGAACCCTCCACCATTGTTACTGTGGTGAACAATCCCCTATGAGGACTTCGGGGAGTGATGATAACCCTGGAAGGAGATTCTTCGGTTGTGCAAATTATTTGGTAAGGTTTTTCATTAATGTTGTTAATGTTATTATGTAGAGACTATGAATTCATCTGCATTTTGTTATATACAAGATCCTGCAAAGAAGTGCAGTAAATTTGTATGGATTGATGTTGAAATCTCGGAAAGATCAAAGTGAATTGTCTCAATCGCTCGTTTGAGATCAAATATCAACTTTTGGAGGCTGAAATTGCACAGAGAGATTTAAAGTTTGCAACTTTGGTTCAAGAAAAAGTGAATTTGATTAAGCAGATAGAGAGAAGTAAGAAGAAAATGAAAAGAATGGAAGTTGACTGCTGTAGAAGAATACAAAAGGAAAGGGCTTTTTCTTGTGTGTCTTAATCCTTTGGAACCTTATGTTGTTTGTTTTGTTAACCAACATGTCAATGTATAGAAATGGTAAGTTCTTGATGATTGATCTGTGATTTGTATGAAATGGTAATCCCTATTTTTTAAATGGAATTTGTCTTCATCTGTTAGTAGATGTAGCTTTCAAATGGTTATCTGTCTTCATCCCATGTCTTTTGTTTGTTAAAGAGAGAAAAGAGAAAATTAAAAGCAAAAGCACATAACAAATAGAAAAAGAGATTTAATTAAACATACCATAAACCCCTAGAACACTAGTAGGGGTTAGGAAACAAACACAACAATCCCATGAAAAATACAAGTACCAAACACAAGCATCACACACCAAACACAAGCACAAACTAAAATGGGCATTCAACAAATAGTCTCATCACTAGCACCCTTCCCAGTAGCAGCCCCATCACTTCCACCCTCCCCACGATCGTCGGGGTCGCGTTTTCCACAGAACTTCTTCTCCTTTCCCTTGCATTTGTCTTTTGGTGGAGGTCCCAAATGGGCAACCCAGTGCTTGGCCAAGTATTGAGCAAGGCCTTTATGCTGCAGTCGCTGCTACATCTTGTACTTAGACAAAGCTCCAATGCCTTCCACGTGTTGCAGTATGGATGAGTGGATACGCCATTGCTACTTCCTATGTGTCCTGCATGGAGGGAAAGGACACAGGAAGGACTCCTTTAGTGAATCCCTTTCATGGTAGATCTTGTACTTACGACATCACAAGTCAGTTTCATATCCAGTAGACCTTGTTTTGATTTCTTCATCACTCAGATCTTCCCACTCTTCCTCATAGTCGGACTCATTGTCAGATGCAGCCTCGTTGTTGATGCTTGTGTATCTGCTTCTAAGCCTTCATCATTGCCTTGAGTATCTGCTTCTAAGCCTTCATCATTTCCATTGTTGTTGATGCTTGTGTATCCTTGTTGTTGATGCTTGTGTATCTACTTCTAAGCCTTCATCATTGCCTTGAGCAATTACTTTTTGAGGACATGTCCTAGCATTATGATACTCTGCTTTGCAAATTGAGCATCCCATTGTGTCTTGTTGCTTTCTTTGTTTATGTGGCTTTGCTCTCCCTTCATCTACTTGTCTTATTCTCCGCATCCTTTCTCTTGCCTTTTTTTCTCTCTTGTGGAGGTGGACAAATTTCAATGCCAGTTTTGGGCCACTGATCCTCGCCATGAATAGGATACACCATCTTTTCATGAGCCATCATATAAGTGTCCTTCTAATACCACTCTGCAACATATAGCTCAGGTTGCTCCTTTCTATTGTTTAGGGCAGATATGGCATGAGCACAAAGGATCCCTGATAATTGCCACTTTCTACATGAGCACTCTCTGGTCTGGATCATGTCCACAACAAATTGAATTCCCCACATACCCCTCACATGATATTTCATAAACCCAGCCCACACAGAAATGAAGCTATGGGAATCATTCTTATACTTATCCAGTTTCATTTGAATTCTTGGACAAATCAACCCTGAGTACTCCTTCATCTTTTTCCTATTTTTTTGTAGCCTAGACATCAAATACAACCTAATTCATTCAAGCAAGTCTAATATGGGCTTTGACCTAGCACTGAGTATACATGCATTAAAGGTTTCACTATGATTGTTAAGGAGCATATCACAACAAGTATTAGTGGAGAAAAATGCCCTAGACCATTGTTTTGGATTTTTGCTTGCTAACCAATTGTAAGCCTCCTGATCCTGCAGTTTTAACTTCTCCATCTCAGCATTAAACTTGGATTCATAGGTGGACTTTGCACAAGCATACAACATTTTCTTCAACAAGTTGCCTCTAAATTGAAGTTTGAAATTATCATGCAAGTGTTTTACACAAAATCTCAATTCAGCATCAGGAAATAAAGTCTCTAGATAAGGCACCAATCCTTTTTGCTTATCTGAAATGAATGTGTAATGAAAAGAGTTCACACACCCAATGTCAGCCTTCAATAGTTCCATGAACCACGTCCAGGTGTCCTTTGTTTCACTTTCAACCACTGCATAGGCAAATGGCCACATTCCATCATTAGCATCAACCCCAACTGCTGACAATATCATCCCCTTCATTTCACCTTTTAGAAAATAACCACCTAGCCCAATAACATTCCTGCATCCTTCAAGAAATTCATGTTTCAAACCCACCAAACAAACATATATCCTTTCAAAAACATGTCTGTCACCTTGATTGGAACAAACAATCTCCACTATGCTTCTAGGATTTGACCTAAACAACTCTTCCTTGTAATCATACAAAGCCTTGAACTGAACTTCAAGAGCAACCACAACATTTTTCTTAGCAACTTGTAGTGCTCTGTATGCACTACTCTTTGAAACATTCAATTGCATTCCTTGTTAACAGTGTTATAAAAGGAAGCATTAGGCCAAGTGAGATTTAAAATAAATCTCTCTGTATACTTACCCCCAACCCACCTGGAGTTAACAATGTTGGTTTTGAGAATGTTACTACACTGATGATTATCAATAAAGGTCCTGATGGCAAATATATTATCACCCCCCTTTATGCTGAGATCCATAAATGTACCAAGGACAACCCTCTTGACATCTAGCACTGATTTTCATTTTCTCATTCTTATCTAACCAAAAACCTTTATGTTGCTTGACTGCATAATATTTAATGGCATCTCTGAATTCCTTGAAATCAGTGAACTCCAACCAAGCTCAAATTTAGGGTCAGTTTTTTGTTTCCTTTACAATACCTTGGATCATCTTCATCAACATCTTCAGAATCATCCAAACTACTGAAATCAGATGAGTCATCCTTATAAGTAGAGTCACTATCTTCAGATGTTTGATTGTTATGCTCTTTACTGACAATG
>JAOTQG010114947.1:0-11400 GCA_025631175.1 Iris virginica
TTTTCTTATCTTTTGTAAATAGAGGGCATTATTGTCCTTTACTTCTTTTTTCTTTATTTTATTGTCCACCTCAGATCCACCTAGATGCCACGTAGGATAAGTTATGCCACATGTGACAGTCAAACGGGTCAAAATTGAGCCAGGGACTAAATTGGGCATGTTTCCAATACTTTTGTATGAAATTGGGCGCGTTTTTAGGTTAGGGACTAAGTGGGTAACTGCCTCAAAGGTCAGGGACCAAATGGGGCTTTTTGCCAAATATATCTTAATAACTCATGAATTCACTTCCATTAGTTTTTGACGATTTTCATCCAAAACGTCCCTTTTCACAACAAATATTGAACATTAGAGTCTAACTAGTAATTTTCGGAACCGGGGAGCTCGTTTTGCGAGCTCACGGAAACATTAGGACCTAAAATGAGATTAACCCTTTTTTTAATATCTTTCTCTACTACCCTTATGATCCAAATCCCCCTCTACTTCATTACTAAATACACCAGCAACAATGCACTGAAACTCCCCCCTCTTCCTCCCAACACAACCCCTACACAAAAGAATTATGGGCCTCCCGAGATGGTGTCCAAAACACAACACTCAAAACAATTAGAGAAGACCTATGAGATAAATTCTGTATAGTCACCAAGCTAATCTTTTCAAGAAAGAACCAAGGGATGTATAAGCAATGATTTTTCTATCCAAAAAAATGCAATGACTTCTCTAATATGCCTTTCTGCTGACAATCTTTAAATGCGCTCGCGACCTCTTCTCCTTGACCAACTTGCTATAGAGAAACCATACCACAACAGGAGCTTAACCACCGGCCATGCTACAAAAGACCTACTCCATTCCTCCGCTGCACTTCTAATCACATTAAAGTCTAAGGTGCTCTTTAACAAACATGTGCCTACCTGAAGTGCTTAACCTTCTCACACCATGATGTTCCTTTCGCTAAAAATCATTGCTTATACCAAGAAAAGGATGGAGAATATTAATTCAGGATAAACTGTAACCACGAGTCAAGCACTTGACTGTGCAGTTAAATTCACTTACCATTCAGCAAGAAAAGGATGGAGAATATTAATTCAGGAAACTGTCCTAAAAGGGGGGAAATGCTAATTCAGCCATCACTGCAAACTGCAAGGTCATTCTCCAACTACTTGTACCAAGGTGGGATTGAACCCACAAGGACAGCATACAGATCAGAGTTTTATCACCAAGGTACCTCAGAAGGACAGTTAATAGGATCATAGGATTTTCAGTAAGTGGTGAAGAATCAATTATATCATCAAAAATGGTGCAAATACTACACAACTAAATCAGATTTTTCTAATTAGTGAGAGCAAAAATGATGCCTGTCCGCTTATACATCAGACTTCCTAGTGGAGATGTCTTGACGGGGTTCAACGCAACCCATGAATCATGAAAACACAGTAAGATACAAAAGGAAAAGATGGACCCAAACACTGAGAAAGACAATCGTATGAAGAAGCATGTCCAAGGGGCATTGGAAGAAGGCCTATTTCGCAGTATTAGGAAAACAAGACACGGATATAGTTAGTACACTAAACAAAAAGTAGTAGTATTTCTATCAAACGCGATGATAATATAAATAAGTAAAATAAACAAATTATCATGTCTTTTCCCCATACTCATGATCAATTCATCTCCCCCGCCCCCGCAAAGGGGAAAAAAAACGACTCTCTAAATTATTCTAAAAATAGTTCAAATTGCCATAACCATGTATCAATCGTAGGTAAAACAAAATACAAGGTTGCATCAAATAACAAGCTTCGTAACCAAAGTTCGTAGTTGTCGGTTTAAAAAAAATATTGTAACCATTGAGAGAAAATGGCATCAAAAGTGGAAATTATTGTATAGAAAAGCATTGATCCTATTGGACTTATGCTGATTCATTGTTGATTAAGAAAACACAAACAAACAACCAAAAGAGGTCAAATCCACTGCACAAGGCTCCAGCTCACTTAAGGTTCCCGGAAGTTAAGATGTTGGGAGCCTCATCTGGTCATCACCATTTTGGAGAGGCTAAATGATAGAGTATGCAAAACAGTTGAGGAAAAGTATATACATGAGCACAAGAAGTATTATCAAGTCATAAGTTGCTGGACATGATTTATTAGTTTCCTGTTCTTATAGGAGTCACGGATATTTTGGTTTTCCAAATTGCTAGAAATAGGTTTCCTTATTTTGTAGGAGTCTTTATTTAGTTGAGTCTCAGTCCTGAAGGATTCATATTTTAATCGTTCTAGTTGTCCTAACTGGTCTAGGGTTAGAAATATGAAGACAATCCCTTTTTTTTTATATAAACTAGTTTAGCTAATATAAAGGTTGTAAGGCTCTCACTTCATTTACAGTTTCATACATAAGAATTTTCTAGCAACTATTGCTCAGCTTTCTTGAATTGTGTGATGCAATACTCTTGGGTGTGATGCCGAAGGTCGCTTTGTTGTGAAGCCAGGCTTTTTCATTCACTTTGTTACTGTTTTCCCCTAGATTCAGCCCTCCCACACGCCTCTCAAATCCTGTTGCAATATAAATCAGACTCTAATTCTTTCATTTCATCACTTAAACCCTAATCACAGGTTTCTACTACAACCTTTGCTGCTGCATTCTGCATCACTGAATCCAAGACCGTAGCCTGTGCCAAAGCGATGGTTTGCGAGGGCACCTAGATCAGACCTCCCGAACATGTATACAATCTTTTACGGATTTTGTATGTATGTGATCCTATCAAAATATCTTGATTGTGTTACCTGAAGAATCCAATTTTCTAAATGGCGTCTTAATCCTTACATGTGATTTGCCTATATATTGTTACTTAAGACAGCCAATGGAATATAAACTGCAGATGAAAACTGCTGCTATTATGAACATGTATACACAACAAACTCATGTACATAATTATGTACTTTTACATGCCCGTGACATTTTCAATGTCGTTAATTTTATTTTCTCTTTGGCGATATGATATATTGTGATGATGTTACCACTAGATCCCCCCCTTTTTTTTTTGTTTCAACTTCAGGCTTTGCGTAACAAGTGCAGTTTGGTTACGTAATAATGCATAGATAAATAAGAAGAAAAAAAATCGTTGCACCAATTGAGGATTAATATGAACCACCATCAGTCTCCTTTTACCATCAAGAAGTTAAAACAGACATTGTTTAATCCGACAGTTTGAGTATGAGACAACTGAAGAAAGGAGGGATAAACTCACCACGAAAGAAACCTCACTTAGGTTACATACACCCTCCTCAATCAAGTCCCTTAAACGACCAGGAGTTCCAATGACAATGTCCTGTGAGAGAGAGAGAGAGAGAGAGGTCATGATAGCAATCAAGCAAATATCAGAGTAAAAGAATATTATATCTTCCACGTGAATAATGTTGAGACAAGAGGAAAAAATCACTCCTACCACTCCAGATCTTAGAGCAGACTTCTGAGGTCCTTTAGAGGTTCCTCCATAAATACAAACAGACCGTATGCCACTAGGTTTTCCAGCATCAGACAGGACATCATAAATCTGCCAACATCATTAACAGACCAAACTATTTAAGATACGTTCAATCATAATGAAAAATAAACATTAAAGAAAGTTAGATTTTAAGCATTAGAAATAGAAAAATGATAGCATTTCATTGAAATTGAATTAGTTCATACATTTGAAACTGTAACAAACAATTTGGTCAAACAGCCTTCGCAGAAATAATCTATAACTTTAACTTTTGAAGCAGAAGCTGACAGCACGGAGCCACCCATCGCATTTATATTTACCAAGCTATATCTTTTACATAGTTCATATCAGTAACCCAAGGAAAAACTCTCCAAACTCAGAGTACAAATTCACTGCAGAATACAAAATTGATGAGCCGGCTTTTACCATATGGAAGAGCTCCAATACAAGAGAGCTTTGTACATAAGCCTATCATACATGCTGATCAGAATTTAGTTAGGTTGGTAAAGACAAAATAAATAACAAATGAGAAGCGGAGTAGTGTGAGGTGCAATTTCTGCTCAAAGCATAACTCAAGCCAGTGTATAAAAAGGAAACCAGAAGACAGATGATATAATCCAAAGTGAAGAAGAATAGAAAATGGATTCAGTTAGGTGGGAAAATGTTTTTTAAAATATATTACCAGCTTTCCACTAGGCCAGAAGCATTTAAACAGGGAAGTATGATTGTTTAGCGCAAGCTTAGTTACAGTTAGGGTTACGAAATTGGCCATAAAAAATAAAAGAGATGAACACAAGGAATTACATGGTTCACCCTTCTATATGAAAGGCTACGTCCATGGGCGAAGGCAGCAAAGAACTTCAGTATATCAACTGAAAATTACAAAGAAATACGGTGGCTCTCGAACAAGCTCAAAACTCAAGTCCCAATTACACCTTTAAAGCAACCAAAGAGAAAAAAAATTATAAACAAACCCTTCCTCTAAATTGCTCAAATGATGGTATAAAGCTGAACTATTGGCTGGCTCTATAAATTCGGTACTCTCTCTTTCTGCTCAGCGCTACACTACCTCTGCACTCGGTTCTCTGTAGTACTACAATAACCTGAAAGCGGACCGCCTTTTATAAAGCCTACACTCCAACTTATTGTGTGTGATTCATCCTCCCAGAAGGAGTAGTATATTGGGTGATCACTTCCAACACATACTTGGAGAAACTCAAGGGCCCCACCTTAAATCCCATCCCATTTAGGATTGCCTAAACATGTTACTACCAAATTCTTATGGAATTGGTCAAACGGTTGGCCACCACCATTCTATGGCAAAAGATACATGTAGGTTACTCCAAATTAATTCTATCCGCCATCAATTCAAGCCACTAGTTCAACAGTTAGCTATCAGGGGAGCAAAAGCCCTTCATTCATTTTCACTCTTTGGGCTAGGAGTTTTAGCGCTTTCCAGAATTTGTCTTTGGGAGACCGGTCAAGAGATTGAAAAGCTAATTTCTGTGTTTTTGCTTTGTTGGCTTTCTGCCGGACTTCTTGTCCGCTTTCTTTGTAATCTCTTTCCATATCAATGATCTTTCATTTTAAAAAAAAAGGCGGACAAAGTGTGTGTGCCACTGAAAGGACAATTATATAATTATTAAATACTAAGCTTTGATCTTTCCATGGGTATATTGCTCCATTAAAATATTAATAGTAAGGTTGTTGCTGAGCAACAAACAAAAAAAACAAATATCAACAACTGGGGACAGCTATATGAAACAAATTCCGCCATTCCACGCGATCAAATATTAAGTCACCACCTAACAGCCCTCCATGTGTTTCTGTAATGGTGATGTTCGTGTTAACATTTGCCTACCCCTACCCCTAGCTTGATTAAGAGTAATATCATCACACTTCCTAACCGGAGTGCTAAGGGTCTACGCTTTACATGTTCAAACCATCTTAGATAATTCACTCAGTTTCTCTATTGTCAGAACTCCTTTTACCGGTTCTTGTATTTGTTCATTACGAATCTTTATCTATTCTAGTTTTAACGCACATCCATCTAAGCATTCGCATTTCCACTACAATCACCTTGTTATCACGTTTCTTCATAGTAGTCCAACACTCAGTTCTATATAACAATGCAGGCCTTACAGCTGTCCTATAAAAAATTTCCTTTAAACTTTACACTCCAGATGCCCTCTTCCATTTCATCCGGTCCGATTTTATTCTATAATTAACGTCCTCCTTAACCTCTCCCCAAAAACTAGAATTTGTCACATAAACATCAGAAACAAATAACAAAGATACAGGTGCATATTGTGTTGTGACTACCATTTTTTCCACCCTAATCAAGTGTTCCTCTATTTTCGGATTTCCTGATATTTTAGTCTCTTCACACAATATCACATCAACTTCATAAAGTAAATACGAAGAAGGCTTTCCTGAAAGTTCGAAAAGAGTGATAGCTGCAACTGACTACACCTCTCAGGACGAAACTGGTCACATCTCTTACAACCTAGAAACCCTATCCAAGATAATGAGCCGTTTCCGTAGAGTGACATTAAGCAACACCAATACTACTATTAAGTGTTGAATTTTCTAAACCAGTGAATTTCATCCTACCTCCATCCCAGAAAATATTCCCACTTTCCTCATTATAAGTCCCAAAATAATCTTCCCCTTTTGGAAAAAAAAAAATTGTAACATTTTAGGGTAACTTTAAAATGGTACAAGCATGTAAAGCTACATCCTTAAAATATGTAAAATGTACAATGAGAATTTTTCTCTATCGAGACGGAGGGAGTATAATTTAAGAATTCCCAGCACTGTAAACTTTTTAAAAGAAGTTATGCAAGTTTGAATTAAGTAAGTCAAGCATTCCACGCTAATAATCGTGGTCGAAGACCGAGATTACATACTTGTTGAGCTAGCTCCCTTGTTGGTGAAAGTACAAGGCAAAGCGGGTTCACTTTCTTAGATGCTTTATCCTTCCGCTTGATCCAAATGTGCATCATCATTGGAACCCCAAACGCCAATGTCTTACCTAATTCACCAAAACAAAACTACATAAACCCACAAACAAGAATCCAACTTTACACTAGAAGTAGTACAAATGATATACCTGACCCAGTTTTGGCAATTCCAATAAAATCACGGCCAGCCAACAGAAAAGGCCACGAATGCGACTGAATTGGCGATGGCTTATCGAAATTCTTGCAGCATTCCATCACTTTATCTGGCAACCCAGGCTCCGAAAACGATTTCAATGCCCTGTACTTGGAATCATTCACGTCCTTCCCCGAAACAGTCACACCCTCATCAGCACTCTCTCTAACCTCCCCCTTCCCAACACCATGCCCACTAAATTTCTTGATTTCTTCAAATATCTCGGCCGACCCATTACTCAAATTCTCTTTCTTCTGCCTTTTCTTCTCGCTTTTTTCATCAGAACCATTGAGGAGGGTTTCACTTACTTTGACAAATTCTTGTTCCTGATGATTCTCTGTTGAAATGTCTTTGTTCTTCTTCTTATTTTTCTTGTCTTTCTTGGTGGGCTCCACGGAAACTGCAACCTCTGATGGCTCTGTTTTTTCTTCGAGCTTTCTCTTATGCTGCTTCTTGCTCTTCTTTTCAGCCGTGTTTGGTGTCATGTCGTTCGCGCCTCTGGGTTGTTGGAAAAGGTAGTTCTTATTGGCTTACGACCTTTTTCCCTTTGTTTGGCCTCTGCAACTCTAAAACCTGCAAGAAGGCCAAAAAATACGAAGGACGGGGGAAGGTGAATTTTAGGGTTTTAGGGCCATGGACAGAGAGAGCAAGGAGTGGGTCCCCCTCCCAATCGATCACATTAGTGATTTGAGGGGTTTTATTGTGATCTTGAGAAAGTCTGTGAGCTTACATGTCTATACTAATACTAAAAGGATAATATTTGCACCTATACAATTCTGGGGGAGGGTATTTCCATTCAATACTAATTTAAATATCTTACTCCTTCCCTCTCAATAAGTGCCAAGTATTCATTTGTAATATTTAATATAAAATTATTTCATTTTAATTTGAATAATATACATATATATTTCAGAGAATTTTACAAATAACTTTCGAAGAGTTCACAAAAAAGGATTGACAAAATAAGTGAAACAGCCTAATCCAATTAATAATTTAAGGCTAATGTCAACCTAAAAGATAACCAAAAACGGTTATTCTTTGGACCTATTAGGGGGGGGCGCAGGCGCTCATTGAAATCCTTATGACCGACAAAATTCGCTTTTAAAACAACTTGATCGGCAATACGTACGGTCAAAATAAAGACGGCATCGAAAGTTCAATATAAATCAATATAACAATGTTGGTTCAAAATAGGTACAAATAAGGCTAGAGAGGGATGAATGATCTTTTTTTTTTTTAATCTCTAAACTTTGAATACAATTATTGTCCTTAACAAAATTACAGCAAGGATGCAACGGAATAATATGAACAGTAAATTTTAGAATACAACTTTTTTCGCAAACGTTTTAAGTATGAAATCAGTGGGTTTTGAAAAATAACAAGGGTTTAACAAAAGCAGCAATATTTTATATAACTTGGTAGCACATTTTGATAAGATAAGATGAACAGGAATGTTATACACAAATTAATGTACGCAGAGATATGGAGAGGTTCGCAATGCTAAATAACTGTTATGCACTCTACCAGGGATGTTACCCCTGATTTTGCTAAGTCTAGAGAGATTTTTGTATTAATGATATTGGAGTGTTACTACTTGATAAATTTGGACTTGATTTGATTTTCACATATTATCTAAACAGAATCTATATATTTAACAATCATATTGAACATTGTATGGGTGTATAGAATAAATTTTAGTATAAAATTCTAACACTCGAATCTGATTTGAACTTTGGTGAATAATATCAAAGTATAGCTCTTAGATCAAAACAAACTTAATTGAGCAAAATACCCAAAATGGTCACTGGAGTTTTTTTTTCGTCCTTGACCTATTTCATGATCAACTCTCAAAAATATTTAAGTTGTGTCCAATTTAGTCTCTGACCCTAATCGATCAGAGTTGGCCAGTAATTTAGGATTAAATTTTGCTTACGTGACATTATTAGGAGGGCAAATATGTAATCTTGAAACCAATAACCTGAAAAACATAAGAGGGGCTTCCAGGCACGTGACCTTCCTCTTTCCCTCTTTAATTCAGGTAGTGTGCACTCCCAATGCAGAGCAAAAACGAAGGAATCCAAATATGTTATGAGAGGCGACTTCTCCTTTCCCTTTTCTTTCTTATTTTGTACACACAGTATAGCAATTAGTAACGCCGCAAACAATCCATCCATTACAATTGTTTTCTCGAAAACCGTTTTATCTTTTCTCTCTTTCTGTTTTAAACTCTCAGTTCTTGCTCCTTTGTCTCCTCCCAATTATTCTTCTCTCTTTTGCTTTTATGGATTTTTGGTTATACGTGATTTCATTTTTTTCATACCAATTTCGGACAAATAATACAAAATTTGCAGACCATGCAAGTTTACGTACGTAATGTGTAGGTAAAATTCCTAGTCAATCATCTTCGAATTATGCCTCTTCTTGGATTAGGGTTCTCATTTCTTCCCCTCACTTGACAACATTTTCTTTTTCTTTTGGGTTCATATTATAAAAGGATGTAGTTCAATAAAATGGCTTTAATGATTACTCTTGTCCCTAAATATGAGCTCTTTTGAATAAATTAAATGAAGTTTTGACAGTTGAGGGATTGTTTATCTGATTGATAATCGGTGGTTCAAGTATGTTCCTGTTTTAATTTTTGGGAGTTTGTGGGATAATTATTTAGCGGAATTTAGGTTCTTTCTCATATCTATAATTGAGGTAGTCTCGCGTGTAGATATGAATTAGAAGTTTCCTTGATTGTGTTAAAATTATAACTATGGATCATCTTGTTGGGATTTTCAAATGCATTATTTGTCGAAATTTGAGGATGGAGGTGAGATACTGGTGGTGGGGATGGAGGTAAGGTGTTGGTGGTGAGGATGGAGGTATGGTTCAGTGGCGGAGAAGTGGGAAGTTGTTGTTCGATGAGGAAGGAGGTAAGGTGCTGGTGGCGGGGATTAGGGATGGCAATGGGGCGGGTTTGGGTGGGTATTTTCAAAACCGATCCGATCTGATTTTCTCACTCCCCGCCCCAGAATTACAAAGATCCGGACTCGGCCCGGCCACATTCATAAAATTTTATTTTTTTATAATTTAAATTCAAAATTAATTATTTTTAATTTGTTATATAATTTGATCTCAATTTAAGCACTCAAAGTATAAAAATATCCCATTTTCAATATATACTATGTAAATATTTTAAAAAAATAGACATAACACTAGTCGGGGACGGGACGGGGCGGGTTAGGGGTGGGGTGTAACATAAACCCGAATCCGCTCCGAACCCGACCGGGTCTTAAAAAATTATGAGAAAATCGAAATTTTCGGAACGAAGCATCATCGAGTTCGAATCGAGTTATGAGAAATTGCCATCCCTGATGGGGATGCAGTGGTGCTAGTGGTTGAAAATTGTTGAATTGGCTCTTCTCTATCATTAATTAAGTTTTTCTTATTAAAATTCTACCGACATACTTTTAATTTCTTTTGATTAAATTTATATCTTTTTATAGTTTTTTTTTTCTTAATTTGTCACCTTTAGTTAAGTTGAAGTTATATATATATATATTATTTTATAATTATTTTATATATGTTCTTAAATTTTTTGTTGATTTTTAAATAAGTTTAAAAAAAATTGCATCTTTATATGATTAATAAATTAAATATAATAATTTAATTAGTTTATGGAATAATTAAGGGCAATAATGTCATTTTCTTATTTGTTTACAAAATTATAGTCAACACAAGCTTCACCTCGGCGCCATATAGGAGAGAAGTTGCCGCGTATGCTCGTCAACTCTGATCAACTAGGGTCAGAGACTAAATTGGACACAACTTATATACTTTAGGGAGTTGATGAGGTCATGAAGTAGGTGAGGGATGAAAACAGAAAAATTAAATACTTCAGGGACCATTTTGGATTTTTTGCCTAGGGGTGTAACGGTTTGGTCCAACTCGGTTGAGGTATAAACCGCAAGTCGAATCGCACCCTATCGGTTTGAAGATTTTGAAATATAAATCGTACCACATGTACGTAGTGAAAATCAAACCAAACTAAATCGAACCGATAAACCGCAGTTCGGTTTATCTGTTACAATTATATAACTCTATATTCTTTTCTCCATTCATAATCACTTTACTTTCTCTCAAGCTTATTGATGCAACATAATTGAAGGGTCCAGTGTACATCTTTTCACGATGAAACACAAAATATAAAGATAAGTAGAATAAATTTACAGTTTAGTTAAAGAATGTGTATTACTTTAAACACTTTCCAAAAATATGACATTCTTAACTAGTTTCGACGATTTTTTTGGAACATAGTCTCATTCTTGCTCATTCAGCACAAAAATTTAGATTTATTTATCTTTTAATATTATATTTTTACCCTTCAATTAATACTCTACATTTAAAAGACTCTTCAAATTCTTATATCATTAATAGTTTGAGAGTAAAAGGGCAATTTTGAAAAAGTAGAAAATATATTTGCAAAAGAAAAACTATTTTAAAACAATTTATAACTTTAAAAATATCCACTATTGTGAAACGAAGACAATATTTATTTTTCTCAGAAACATTAAAAAAATATTTTCACGATCTGATACTTTTTACAAAACTTTCTGACCTCTCCTTATATAAAAAATTATCTGAGTAGCAGCACAATAAGTTTGCAACCATGATGCAAAGAAACACCCACACAGGCATAGTACTTCTAGTTAGGGCTGTTACTAATGCGGTTTGACCCGCCCAACCGCACCGCACCGCACCGCGTAACGCGGGTAAACGGTTTGGCG
>JAOTQG010114958.1:0-11400 GCA_025631175.1 Iris virginica
CGACCTGAGTTTAGCATATTTTGATTTATTTCCTCTTAGCGATACCGTATACACATGTATAATCTGGGAATTTTGTAAATTCACTTGTTCTAGTCTTGAAAGCAAATCACTTTTCTTGATTTGCAGGTTGTGATGGATATTATAACCCGTTTTTTCCATCCAGAATCATGCGACATACATCTAAATCATGGGGACCTGTTGGACGCAATTTGGTCCTGGATAGGTATCCGGGCAGATCATAGGCAAAAAGTCGCAGAGGTATGTATCCTGTGTTTGGAGCCTTCCCACAATGGTGCATTGCTTTGTCTGTGAAGAATACCTGAAAGAGTATCTGCATTTGTACATGAAGCTTCTGTCTCTTTTGGGCTCCTTGCGTCCTCAGTCATCTGAGAGGAAGTCAAAGTGGGTGGTGATACGACGACAACTTCAACAGGTTAGATAAGAGCATAATCTAATGTACACTTGACTATGTGAAACCTTGATCCTTTGTACTACTTCTGTATAGAAGTGAAGAAGGTCTGAGTTCTTCTCAGTTGCAAACCTAAACTTCTGATGCCGATGACCGTAGCAAGGCCAATGGAGATTGCATTCAACTGAGCTTGGATATTCTTATTACTCCCTCTAATGTCAGGTTCATTTTCTCTTACGTGTGAAAAGGAAATTGCAGAAAAACACGTTAAGTGGACTGTCCATCAGTGAAAATAAGACGAAAAGGGAACAATCAATAAAGATTGAGATGGAAAAATGATTTAGTGAAATAAAAGAACTCAGGATCATGTGCATGTCCAAAATTGCCACACCTCATAAAATCACCATTGACGGAAGCCCATAAGAGGCAATATTACTTTCATGAAGGTGAATCCATGCAAGAGTTTAATCATGAAAGATTCTGGCACTCCTTGGCGTTCAAACACAATCATGGCAAAAACATCACATTCCCAAAGAGTACCAGCGTCTTGATATCTGTAATAACTGATGAAATGCAACTTAGATGAACGCCCACTAACTAGTGCTGACCTGAGTCTGACCAGTAACTTGAAACACCAAACAGAGGCTCCAAAGGAATAAGATATCACCCAATGAAAGAGCAAATCATCAGATTCTGCGGAGTGTTTACATAATACACGAATCCCAATAAATCTTCTTATATGCATGTGATCATCTATCATTTCTCTTTCGGACTTCTCATTAGGGGGATCATTCTTTCTGCGTTTTCATGCTAAATCCATTGATTACTCGTTACTATTCTTAAGAAAGTCATTTAGTGGTATTCCATTGAGATTCAAACTATCATGCTCTGTGCATGTTAGTGACATCCACATCAAAGTCAGATCAGAAATGCTTGGATGGATTTACATTACTCCATCGGACGAGGGTTCTCTAATGTTGTATCATCTGTATATTGGACATGCCAACTCATCATGTATTGTTTGATGGTAGGAGTTTGGCATTCACATACATTAGGACTACCATACTGACATTGTGTTAACTGTTTCTTTTCCTTGCATTTTTCCAGGAACTAAATCTCTCTGAAGGTGCTGTGAATAGATTGCAGACAGTTGGATTAAGGTTCTGTGGAATTGCAGATCAAGCCCTTCCTAGATTGCGTGGTGCCCTTCCTTCTGGTATGTTGTTATTTTTTTCTTTCAAATAATTCATTTAAATATTGGGATTTATTTATCTAATTTGACTTATGTCTAATTCAGATAAACCTACGCAGAGGGCGCTCGATGAACTGTCGGAGGTTTTTAGCTATTTAAGAGTATGGAAAGCAGATACACATGTTTTCATTGATCCTCTTATGCCACCCACTGAGAGTTATCACAGGGATTTGTTTTTTCAGGTTAGAGAGATTCTCAATTTTTAATGTATCCAATTTTAGGAAATGGTATATTTATCATCACCAGTTAAAGGTGAAGAGAAAATGTTAATGATCTATGAAAAAATCGACAATGTACTACCTTCCGTAGATATATGAATTTTGATAAAACTGATTTAACAAAAATGTTAGATTTAATATCCATTATGCGCCAAAGGGCCGCATCAAGCTGATCACAGGTAAATGGGACAGATTTACTTTTTAATTTTCATTGAAAAAATGCACACGTTTTACTTTTATTGGTATGTTGCTCATAAGAATTATAATGCATTCATCAGTGTGTTATAATCTCATGTGTTATCATCATAAGAATTATAATGCACATGTGTTATCATCTTCTTCAAGCCCGACACATGGTATGTTGTATTAAATGGAAATATTGTGCGATTTTTAGTAGATCAGTGTTTAGGCTCTTTGCTACCAATTGTGCTTCTATTTATGAGTTTTCTTGTTCTCCTAAATTTTCAATTTTAGCAATTTGAAAGATAGGGATGATGAAGATGTCAGTGCTGTACTTTATCAGCTCCCATCCTTCAGATCGGGTCAATTATATATGTTTGGTTCCATATCTAAGAGGTCGATCTTCGTATATATCATGACTTCCCACTAGCCACTTTCATTTGGAAACCCAAAGTTCTGTACAAACTTAAAGAAATCATCTCATCACTTGTGCTCAATCAATATTCCCTCCATCCCTAAATGAGTGTCCTGTTTTGACTTTTTTTGTCAGATTTTCTAAACTTTGACCAATATTTTTTTTATGAGAATTGACTTGCTGTCAAGGAATATAAATGTTGGTGATAGTTTACGTAATAATCACACAAAGATTCAATTTTAGAAATTAAAATACAATGCATCTATTTTAAATTATTAATTTAATAATAAATTTGATTAACTTTTCAAAAGTCAAACGGGACACTCATTTAGGCACCGAGGTAGTAATATGAATGAATGGTGTTAGAAATGAAGATCTAATAAAGCAATCTCCCCGAATACTTGTGTCGTGTTTTTGAAGCCTAACGAGACACTTAAACATAATTTTTTATATTACCCAGTTGTGTGGAAATCCTCGTGTTCTTTCTTTGATTTTCGTGGTGAGAATTGGATTTATCTTGTTCAATGTAATTTGGGGGCGGCAAGGATGCTCAAACCTTGTGTTGTACTTTCTTCAGTATGCTTCCGGGCATTTGGCAGGAGAGAAATTCTCGAATTATTTGTGTTTGGATATGACCCTCTCTTTCTGTTAATTTATTCTTTCATGCTTCTATTTGGGCTTGCTTTTGGGGAATTGAGTATTAGTGGGACGGGCTTGAGTATAAGGGTAAAGACCATTTGGTGGTGGGGAGAGGGTGTTTAGAACCGGAGAGGAGGGTGGCTTAGGTATTGGTAGTGGCATGAGTAATGGTAGTTTGGTTAAGGAAATATCTGTCAAGCCCAAAAGTCGTATTTACTCAAGTTTTGAGAAATGAAAAACAAGATGAAAGGCAAATCCATACTATAGCATATTAAAGTAGGTGAAAATGGCTCTAGAAATGCCATTTACCTACTTTTGACACTTGGTATCTTGAAAATACTCTAATCATTTAATTTTTTATAGCTGTAATTAGAAGAATAAATTAGATGAAAGGTTAAGAAATGAATCTAAAAGAATATGTATAGACATTGATATTAATTGACAATAGTTATCATCTAATAACTATTCTATATATACAAACATTTGGCATATTCTAATATACCAACAATACACTAGATTAAAACACTAAGTGAAAGCTTTAATCTAATGATTTTTTTACTATATTAGACTAATGTCCTCTTCTAATAAGAGTGGGAGTTAAAAAATCACCTATTTTTAAGAATATCAAGTGTTTAAAGGTTGCAAATTCTCTTTTCAATGTTTTCTTTGGGATTGCAAATGAAAAGTCACGGATAAAATAAGCTAACAATCGATTTCACTGTGAAATTGCGTTTGTATGCGATACCTCAATTGCGGAAGCCGGATTTTGAGTCAAGTTCAATTAGAACGTGAGGATCAAAAGAACATGAAAATGAAAAAGGTTGAATATGGTTTATGCTTATACTAGCTTCCGAAGCCTCAGTAAGCACCTTCTCTCTCTCTCTCTCTCTCTCTCTCTCTCACACATACAGCTGCTTTATGATATTTTTTTTTCCTAATTCAAGAAAAAATTCTTTGCTTCCATTTTTATATAAGAGTTTCTCCATAGATTAGTTATGTTTTTTCAAACCTTTAATCTTGAATTTTAGCTTTCTTTGTTGGCACAGGCCTAATATTAATTTTGATTTTAATTTGAACTCAAATTTGTTTGCTGCTTATAAACATGTTTTTATTTTGAAGTTCTGATTTTTTTTAGTTTGAATTAATTTTTATTTTACTTTGATCGTACCCTTACCTTTTATTTGAGACTTTTCACTATGTTTGTGTATAATTAAGCATCATACGATTTTGTACAAAATAGAAAATTGTATTTTTATTTTGTTATATATTTTATAATTTAAATATGTTGTTATTTTGCTTATGATTTTAATTTTCAAATTTACTTGGCTTTTAACCATAAATTTTCATTTAAAATTATTAGTTGAAATTTTTTCTTTTGGTTCATTTTAGATCTCTTGCTGATTTGATTATTTATTAATCTTTTTTATGATTAGTTGATAATGATATTCTTTTAGCAATATGATGGCTATCAAAAATATTTTTTTTTTCTTAGTTGGTTTTAGTTAAGTTTCAATTTATTTCGTTTCTTTTAAATGCAAATTTTATTTCAAAAGTTCCATAGTAGTGAAAGTCTAATTTGAAATTTTAATATTTTTTATGGTTTTAATTTTATTTAAATATTTGTATTTTTTTGTCTCAATTTTATTTAAATATTAATCGGTAACCATGAATATTTCATTTTTTGCGCAATTTTTTTAAAACATAATTTTAAAAAGAATTCACTTAATTTTTTGTTTAGATTTAGTTTATCTTTGGCTTGATTTGAATATAATATTTTTTTCATAATTATAATAGGTTTGATTTGAAATAATTTTTGTTACTTAAATTTTATAGCTTGATTTATTTCATTAATTTAGTTTTAATTAAGATTTATTATTTTATTAAAATTAAACATATTTTTAATTTAAATTATATGCGCTGCGAAGCACGTGTTTAAAGCTAGTCAAAAGCAAAAGTCGAAACCAGATTTTTCTCTTCTATGTAAACAAACCCAAATACCATATGTTATACAAACTCGACACGAGTTCATTAGGGCAATTATCCTCTAGAAACACAACCCAAAACCACAAATTAAAGTGTATATGCCAAAGTGCTGACTCATACTCTTAATTTGCATAGCCACCTGATGACTCGAGTCAGTCAGACTCCTAATCCTCCTCTAAGTGTCAAAGTATCAGCTGGATGGGACGAATGATAATGTTAGAACAAGTTGCACAGTAAGACAGCTTTCAGCACTCAAAGGTGTGGTTGTATACAGAAACTGGCAAATAAGTAATACCGAAAATGTTCACTCTTTTATTAATTTTTCCATTTCAGTCCGGTGGACAGCTTTCTGGTATATTTTGTAGTTTGTTCTCTTGATCTTATATGTATCCTTTTATCAAAAAATAAAATATAAAACAAACAATATAATGTCTATACAAGGCAAGTCCAGCTTTACAACATCAAAAATATTTGCTTAGATCGGCTCTTGTCTTATTGTCCTATAATTGGGTTCTGAGCTGCTTGTTACATTACCACCAACCCACGTTGAGTCTTAAGCTGACCTGATTCCCGACAAAGTGGTCATTTGCAGCCTAAACCAGAATGCTGGTTTACATAGCAGATGCATGAAAGGGCAAGAACAAGGAAGGATGCTGTCCAGCAAACCTACTCTTCTGAAAGGAAGTTAACAAAGCCAAAGGCCAAAGTCGTTCTTCTTTTTAAAAAGTTGGCCTTTTATGAATAGTACATCCAGAATTTATGTGACATTGAAGGAGAAAGTTAATTTCATTTGTTGCTCTCCTAGGCCCTGCCTGATTGGTCAAATAGTGGAGGCTGGGATCAGGACTTTCAGATATTCCTATGACTTTCTATATAATATGTGCAAGAGAATCTTTGTTTGGGTTATATATCACATCAATAATTAGGTTACAACTCAAGCAATAAGTCTTTGTATTAACCATAAATTTCTGACTCTCTGGCCCAGATATATTTAAGGAAGGACAACAATCATGGATCAGTTACAGAAGGAACATTGCTTGCTGTTGGTGGACGCTATGACTATCTGCTTCATCAAATGTGGACCTCTGAATGTGTAGGTTATTCTGTGCTTTTTGTTAATACCAGTTTGTAGTATTTTCTTTAAAAAAATTCTGCTTGAACAACTATTATGCAGTTTGTTATTTCATATTCTATAGCTGTTGTTGCCGGACATGTCATGATAACATGAAGAACTTATGAATTTATTTGGACAATTATGTTTGTACTTGCTTCCTCCTGTGTTGAACGTAAGAGTTCACCTGTTTCTAGTTGTTTGGTTTATGCCTATCGTCCCTCCTTCACTATTGGCACGAGATGGTTCCTTTGTGAAAAAAATATGTGTTATAATGTTTCCATGAATACCGAAATGAGATATGAGAAAAGGTCGCTGCAAAATGGTCGAACGAAGACTTCTTAAGATAAGCCAAAAATGACCCAAAGTTGTGTAGTAACTGAGTCGTGTTTAGATTGGCTTTTGGCTTGTATTTCTTTGGAGGTCAGGCTAAAAGTAAGTCACTTGTTTGTCCCCCTCGTATTTGTTTTTTTCCTAATTAATAAAATTCCAAAATACCGTTCTGGTACTCTCGAAAGAATGAAAACTTATGTCATAACTGATAGAGCTGGAGTTGGCACAAATGCAAGTTGCTATGAAATATGCCTCATGAACCTTGTCTTTCAGCCTTCCTGTCCTTGTGACATAAGAGAAGAATCTAGATTTCCAGGCATATATTTTAACCTTGATACATAGCTTTCGTCCTTCTCTCCATATAGTTGCCTAAGCCCTCATTTATCTGTAAGGCAATAACCGGCGTATAATTTATTAGTCCAATTTAAGGGTGTTTTGTATGTGTACCTATCTTTTGATATTTCTCTATCTCTGTTTCTACCACGAAACCCACCTTTTTCTCCTCTGGCAAAACCACAATGGATAAATGACGTGCCTCCATAGTTTGGCACCAAGTTATGGCAGAATTCATTCCTTTCTAGTGGTTTACATCGAATTTTGCTTTATTTCTAACAGTTCAGATGCACATAAAGTATTGGATGAATATAATGGTGTTTACATGTATGCATACGTTTCTGAAATGTACTCGCACGCAGACCCTTACTCTTATACAGCCGGCCCCAAGCCCAGATAAAGGAGGAGGATTGCGTTAGGTAGCTTGACAGCCAACATAAAACTTTGTCAAATCTCTTATGAACACGAATCATAATAATTTTTGCGTAAATGCTAGGACGTCATCCGTTTTATGTGACATGCCGCCCCTGCCTCAGTCTGTTGCAGTAGAGCTAAGGCCATCACATCTTCACCTGGGTGTGATTGATATTCAGCAAGGGTGTACGGTGTACTTGCCTTGTGGTGCATCAAATAGGCTAGCGGCGCCACCGCCATCGTCCGAGTGTGGTAAAGATTGGGCAAGGGCGGAGTAGAAAATTTACGACTAGGCATAGACTAGCAACTTGGAACATAGGAACCATGACGTGTAAATGGATGGAGTTAGTACATACTATGATTAGAAGCAAGATTAAGAGAGAATGCCTAAGAGAAACAAAATGGGTAGGGATGAAAGCTAGAGAACAAGAAAATACGGAGTTTAGATTATATTATTCCGAAAAAGATTGGAAGGGAAATGGAGTTGGCATAGAAGTAAACAAGGATCTAAAAGGGAATGGTAACAATTACTCTGAAAGGATTTAGAATCACACTTTTAAAATTGATATTGGGAGAAGAAATAATTATTGTAGTTAGTGCTTATGTGCCCCAAGTGGGAGTATACTAACTTATTAAGGATCAATTTTGGGAGGATTTGAATGAATTAGTTCAAGGGGTAGCTGGAAGCCAAAAAAAAAATTTGGGATAAAGGAGTGCACGTAGGATATGGTTTTGGTGATAGAAATAATCAAGGAGCGGCTGTATTAGTTTTTGTGATTGCCTACGACCTATTGATAGTGAACACTTGTTTTAAGAAGAGGGAAGAAATGTAAGGACCCATAGTTATATGTGCATTTTGACCACTTTGTTATATTAGTATGTCCTTAATTTCTCATAAAGAAAATAAAATAAATACAATTGAAAGTGAAAGTGAATTTAGTTAAAGTTATAACATAAAACCCATTTATAGACAATAGGAGTTTGAGTGTAACTTTTCCATTTCTCCCTTAATATGGCTAGCCCTATACACATTTTAGAATCCCCCTCCCCCTATGGCTGGTCTAAGTAGAAATATCGCTCCACTCTTATCTACTACAAAGTTATACCAAAAAGAAACGGAAAAAAAAAGAGAGAAAGAAAAGAAAAGAGAGAGTGAAGAAAGAAAGAAAGAAAGAAGAAGAGGAGAACGAAAGAAGAAGAGAGCTACAGGAAGTTAGACTGGAGCTGGTAAACATGATTTCAACCAAGGGCAAACAGAGTGGTGTACTGCAATTTAATTAGAAGAAAGGAGAAGGGATTGAGGTGAGGAAATTTCTACTTCCCTTTTATGGTAATTAGGTTCATGAGTTTAAATTCATGTTATTGTTTTACTTCCATTAGTGTTTAAATATCCATGTGAAATCGGTTAATTTGTGCTTACATCGGTATGTTAGTTATTTTCTTTCCCTAATTCTGTCCATAATATAAGTAGAAACATGATGCTTGAACTGAGTTTACTTCCTTAAGGAAATTAGTGAAATTAATTAATTAAATTAGATTGTGAGGTTTTACGGTAGACAATAAACATCCTGGTGGGTTGGGATTTTTAAGAATGGATTAGGAGGTTTTTGGTGAAGAACAGAGCGCTGGAAATCATGTAGAGATGTAGGAGTTTTCTTTCAATAATAATGGCAGAATATACAGTTAAACCCCTTCAAATTTTCCTTAATTTGTAATAGGTCACATACTCACTTTGGCGATACAGAATCTAATCGAAATCAACCCCAAACCATGTTATAGAAGTTCCTTCAAGCCATTGAGTGCTTTCCCCTTCCGTGGCTGTCCATACCTCACAATTTCAGATGTTACCAACTAGCCATATGTTCATAGTTTAGTGTATACAACTTATAGAACAGCTCCAATTGTTACCGAACCTTTCAAACCAATCAAAAGCATTATTTTACACCTTCTTTGATTACTCTCACCAGACTTGAAAAATGAAAGAACCCTCTGTACCTCCCATTTACCCGCTCATACTTTTTTAGACCATTTCTTGTAATTGTATTTGTTTCGAACAACCATGCCTTGATCCTTAATTTGTTCGGTTGTGATTTTAATCCTTTTAACCACCTAAGTTCGATTATAGGAAGGGGTAGAAGGGCCAAGGCAGTTTAGTGATGAAGAAAATTGATAACTCTACGATGTTTAATTGGTAGTGAAATAAGGTGTTCATGTAGATCATTATGTGATTATGTGCAAAGAAAGTCATTCGTATATATATTGCAGACTTGGTGCCACCAAGCCACGTGTATTTTATCACATGGTGGAACCATAAATGTTTGTAGATGTATCAATGGTTTATAGTTTTGGTACGTGAATCATTGTGATTGGGTATACCTGCCGAGGAAGGGCTTGATCCGCCTGGGATGAGTGTTACTTACGGGGGGGTCGTGAGTTTCGAAGTCGTTATGTGTGTACTCCGCGCATGGTCCAGGGATTGGTATGTTGATGTATGATGCCCAGCGTCGTACTGCAGCGGTGGCAGGTGAAATATAGGTAGAATCCGATGGGTCTGAAAGGGTTTATTAGGATCAGCATCAACAAATTGAGACTATATCCTTATCATATGTGATGTTAGATGTATCTATAGACGATAAGTGTGCCTAATTTTCAATGATCATGTCGTCTTTGTCATGTTTATTATCTTGTACGTATGTATAGTAAGAGATAGAGGTTTCCATCATTGAGCCATTGTTTGGCTGACCCGTCCCGATGGACCTACATTTTAGGTAATGATTGCTGAAGGTGCAGGCATACCAGAATTCAAAGATTGTCGAGCTGGTCCAGTTTTTATTGAATTACCATAAGCAGATGGATTATAATGGCTCGTGGAGCGATTTTGGTGTTTATGATTCTAGAAAAGTTAATGTATAGTTGGGTATTAAATTAAATATTTTTGGATGTATATATAAAGATATTGAGGTCATCTTTTGGAATGTTGTAGGAACATATGTTGTAAAAATTTTGAATTTAAATATTAAGAAGTAGATGCTATGATATTATATTACTTGGTGATTTAGTTGATCTTATTCAGTATTAAAGTGAGTTATTGTAGTATTAGCGGTTACACTTTTGCCTCGATTTAGTTGTGTCGTTGGGGAGTAACAAAAACATTTTGTAACTTTTAAAAGCGGACTAAATAAGAGTCAAATAGACTATTTGTTAAGCAGAAAAGCTTGTACGCTAACTTTTAAAAACTATAAGGTGATTTCGGAAGAGAGTTAACTTCACAACATAAAATTATGGTGCTTGATAGATGGAGAGTATACTTTGAGAAAACAACTAAATTAGCAACATGCAGGAAATGTAGTGAACAACGATAGTAACACCAATAGAAAAAATAGATATTACTTTCTTTCTTAGAATTAATGAATATGAGGTAAAGTTTGCCTTAAGAAAGATGAAAATCGGGAAATCCTTCGGACCGGATGGAATACCCATTTAGTTATGGAAATGTGTAGGTGATGTAGGGGTGTCTTGACTAGTTAAGTTAATTAATAAAATTATGATCACCAAGAAAATGAGAGATGAGTAGACAAGGAGCATTATTGTACCAATGTACAAACCTGACGTTCAAAGTTGCACAGATTTTAGAGATATTAAATTAAGGGATAATCTCATTTTAGGCCCTAAAGTTTCCATAAAATTGCTAAACAAGCCCCCAGGTTCCAGTTATTGCATTTTAGGCTCTAACGTTTGAATTTTATTTCATTTTGGGGTTTTTTGGACGGATTCCGTCCAAAATAGACGGCTTCTGTCCAAAACACCCCAAAACGAAATAAAATTCAAACGTTAGGGCCTAAACTTCAATAACTGGAACCTGGGGGCTTATTTAGCAATTTTACGAAAACATTAACTTAATTATGTGATTTATAAATTTGATTCATTTAATTTTTAAATATTAAATTAAATTTATTTTATTGTATTGTATTATTATTATTATCTTTTTAAGTTTTGAAAAATTATTTAAATTAACGAAAGTAAAATTGAAGTTAGTTTTTTATCGATAGCCTTTTAAATGTTTTAATTTAATGAAAATATTTTAATCTTGTAAATATATTTAAATTAGCATTG
>JAOTQG010114969.1:0-11399 GCA_025631175.1 Iris virginica
CACTACGGCCCTCCGTTCATTGTCACCACCACTATCTGACACTTTCAATCCTAAAATCTGATCCCTGACTTCTTCATCCTCCTTTAATTCTTGGGACGAGGATGACTTCTCACCTCAACTTCGCCCCAGAATTGTCGTTAATTACCGATCCCCACTCCCCAAGAACCGTTTTTTTTTTCTTCTTCTTCGAATCCTCTCAGACGGTGCACATAAGTATGCACATGTATACTTATCTCAATGCACATTTGTATTTATCTCGATGCACATATGTGTTTATGTGTTTATCTTATTGCACGTAACTATGCGTATATGTGATTATCTTAATGCACACATATGTTTATCCCAAAGCACATACATCATACATATTTATCTAATTATTTCACATATATATTTATCTGAATGCACATATGTATATTTATCTAACTGCAATTAGAATTTGGATATAATTAATTTGAAATTTTTTATAAAAATTTCAAAATGTTGAAATAAATTAATTCCATCATTTTTATATCTTATATTAATGAAATAAAAAATTCAATAATTTTTTATCTAAATTAATAAAATCATTAAAAAAAATCACTCCCTCAGTCCCTCTTCATTTTAGAAAGTGTAATCCACTCTCCATTTTAGAAGTGCGTAGACACTCCCAACTACTCGTCCGTCTTTCGCAGGCTCTCTCTCTCTCTAGTTAACACGCACACACACATCGATTCCATCACTGCAACTCTAAAATCAAAGCCGAGCTGAGCCATGGCGAGCCTCTGGCGAGCCGTGATGGGCGAACCGGCCTTCAACCCGGAAGACTACGACGGAATAGAGTTCTGGACAACACCGGAGCGGACCGGCTGGCTAACGAAACAAGGCGAGTACATCAAGACGTGGCGCAGGCGCTGGTTCGTCCTCAAACAAGGTCGCCTCTTCTGGTTCAAGGAATCCACCATCACCCGCGGCTCCGTTCCACGTGGCGTCATCCCAGTGGCCACCTGCCTCACCGTCAAGGGCGCCGAGGACGTCCTGAACAAGCAGTTCGCCTTCGAGCTATCCACCCGATCCGATACCATGTACTTCATCGCCGATTCCGAGAAGGAGAAGGAGGACTGGATCAACTCGATCGGACGGTCAATTGTTCAGCACTCGCGATCTGTTACTGATAACGAGGTTGTTGATTACGATAGCAGGAAGTGAATCTTGCTAATTTGTAAAATTAGGTATTTCTCTATGCCGTCGTTCTTGTTTCTTTCTTTTCCTTACAATTTATGAAGTTTTGTTTT
Source organism: Iris virginica (assembly GCA_025631175.1). Lineage (NCBI taxonomy): Eukaryota > Viridiplantae > Streptophyta > Magnoliopsida > Asparagales > Iridaceae > Iris > Iris virginica. The sequence goes on from JAOTQG010114969.1 coordinate 1,272, forward strand.
TGTGTGTTAAAGTGTATATGAATTTGAAGTTGTTCTTTTGGTTTGCTTATATTGTAATAGTGGTACGCAGCGTTTTAAATGATTCAATCTGATAATTGAATGTGTTTTAGTGATTGTCTTTCAGCCTCTCTGTTGACAGTTCTTCTCTGTTGAATTGGAATGAATTCACAAACTGTGAAGTTTAGGAAATGGATAAGTTGTTGCACCGTTTTAAGTTTTAACAGGTTTTTCATTCCTGGAAATTTGTTCTCCCTATTGACGCCCTTTTTTTGGAACGGAGGTTGTGATTCGATTTCTCTGTTAGTAGCAGGACTTTCAGGGGTCTAGGGTTGAGTGTTTTGAGCTGAGCATTTGAATTTTGAGGTTGTAATAATGTTTTCGGTAGGGGTCAACTGTTGGATGCTTTAATCACCCTCTAGGTCATTCTTAAATTTTTCTGCATATTTGCTCAATCAAATAAATGGCTGTTTATTGATGGGGCTCTGGAGCATCCACGACAAAGTGTGCCCTGATAACATACTGAGATCATCCTGTTCACATAAGTTTCTTTTTGGAAATTTTCTTGCTAGCAGAACGTGACATCTTGAGGATTTCCATTTGTATCCCTTTCGATTGGATCCTATCATTGCCATTTTAATGGAAGGATGCTGCCCTTACTGATAATTAACTCTATGTAATGGAGGACTTTCATCTGTTCCTTTGCCAACCCCAGCCCACGTAACCATAGTACTAATTTACCTACCATGGGTATGATTTCTAAAAATGTGTGAGATCTATCGGTGGTCATACGGTGATTTTCTGGACCTCGCTGAGGTCTTGATGAAAACTGGAAAGCTATACTTCTTTCGTATTCTTATCTGACAAATCAGTTTGTTCCGGCAATGAGTTTCAGTTGAGTTTTTAGCATAGATAGAACGTTATTCATGTCCAGTTGGGTATCCAAATTGTTGCTGGCACCGGATATGTCAATGCACTCGGTCTTAAGTCCACTAACCAAATGTGTTAAATAGGTACCACAATGTTTCATCGAATATGTGCTCTATTAGTGGATCTCTGATTTGTTTGATATTAAAAGACTGAGTGGACCTCACAAGAGTTCCGTTATTGGCCAAATGATTTAGAAACCTAACTTTGGTGACAAAGAGTAGCATAATATTATATTAAGCATCTGATTTGCCCAACTGATAAGAGCCTATCTTTGGTGATAAAAGTGTTAGCACAATGCTATATTAAGAATCCGATTCCACACTTCATTTTTGATGTATTAATGCCGGTACTACAAAGATGGTAGGTTTGATTGAACCTCAGCCCAACTTGGTGTAAAATCACGATAATGCTAAAATCCAGCATCACTGTACGAGGTTTGAGCAGCTCCTCCAGAATAATTCTCTACAAACCTAATACTTATATGTTTTACTTGATAAGGTAAATACAATGTTTATATTCCCAGAATTGGGTCTCTCTTATACTAGTAGTTATTCTATTTTCACTCTTCTGGATCCCTCTATGCTGGAATTGCATATTTTCTGAAAACGACGGTGTATCACATGTAAGCTAATAAGGTCAAGCTCACTTTCTCTAGAGAACGTTGTGTCGGTAAGCTTATTTGAACGTGTCCAGAAAGATTTTGTGGTAGAGACCCAATTCTTGGAAGAGCAGCTTATTGACTTGTCGATTTGTTTGACAAAGCTCCCTCCAATCTAAAGAGAGTACTGTTTTTCTTTTTTGAGCAACACTCTTGGTTTAGTTTCACCTGTGTTGGCATATTCATGTAATGGAGCTGGCAAATAGGAGTACTAGTAGTTGCGTTAATCTTGATGAGCAGTTCGATAGAATTACAGAGTTGAATGTCATTTTCCTCATTTCAAACAGGAGACTTTGTTCGCCTTTCTCAATGTTATCCTCATTTCGACCAGTAGAGTTAATTGGCCTTCCCTTGTGTACTATGTACCTGTAAAAAGAAGTAGAGTTTGTTCGGGTTTCTGGAACAATAATATGCAGTAAAACCATCCAATGTTCTATCATGGACTCATGGTTACTGATCTAATGATAGAAGATCACAAGAAACTTTGGCATTGCCCCCTGTGGATCACAAGTCTAGAGGAATTTTTCGGAAGGCATCAAAGTTGCTCTAGCATTCATCTCTCAAAATGTCACAAAACCTCTACTCTATCGATATTCTTCATTCTTAACTAGTGCAATCTTGAGTTTAATGGGACTTTTCACAAACTATTGTAACCTGATCTACAGATATCCAGTTCTTCACTAGTACACAGTCATTTGCCTGGACCATTGGAAAGTACATGGTCCATTACAAAAATGCTTCTTCGGCCAAGTCAATCGCACGAGCCAAACAAGCTGCTTTGTTTTCACATTCTATGTGCTCATCATCGGGGTCACTATCAGCCACAATTCCAGCACCAGCTTGAAGATAAGCAACCCACTGCTTGCGCTTGCCGGCATCCTTATATGAATACATGGTATCGAAACGGTTCCCAGTTGGGAATACAATTGTTCTGAGAGCCAGTGCAATATCCATATCGCCTGAAAAGGAAATACCCCCAAATCCTCCGGCATAAGGCCCGCGTCTCGTTACCTCCAATTGATCAATTAATTCCATGGCCTTCACCTAGATTACATTAAACGAAATAGTCAGAACAAGGAGGAAAGATAATTTTGCAGTGAATTATGCGAGCGCTTCGCAAGAATATACACAAACGGAAGAGAAGAAGAATTTCCCATTTTATTCAGAAATGTGCTAAACAAAATTGCCTTGACCAGTTGGCCGCCATTTGTCAGCTTTTCGTTGGGTTCATTTTCATTCCGTAGACAATTTCCAATTGAGTAGAAAATTTTGGTCAAAGAAAAAGAAGGGCTTAACAGCTGTTTGGTGCTCTTATTAACCCTCCTCAAGACGATAGTAAGTTGGGGACTGAGGGATGAACACAAAAAGAGACTACAGAGTTATCAGATTACCTTTGGTGCCCCGCTAACAGTTCCAACAGGCAATGCAGCTCGCAGAGCATCCCAGCCAGTAAGATGACCAAGCAACTCCCCTGTAACCTGCTTAACACGAATAATAATAACACATGTTCACATAGGCCTACAGAGTCAGACAATCACTCTCGCAAATAAGATTTCACATATATAGATTCAGCTTGTTTTCTATTTATCAGCCATATTGACTCAGGAACCTGAGATCCTGAATGAATGTTCTGTTGGGTAACTTCTGTAATTGGAAAATCTATTTTACTAATCTCACCGTGGAGCTGATGTGCATCACATGGGAATACCGCTCGATATTCATAAGCTTTTCCACGTTAACAGAACCGGGGGTTGAAACCTAGATCCACAATCATTGTCAGCAGCAGGCAATGTTCAATTTACATAGTGAAGTTAAGACATGTAAGACCCTATTATATGAGATTAAGCATACAGGAGCATCAAATGCCCAAGTTACTATGAGAAATAACAAATAGATTGAGCTCGAAACTGGTAGGTTTTAGCTTAATAGTGATGAAATGATGATTTAAAAAAAAAAGGGTAGGCAAATGGCATGAGAAACCTTTCCGACATCATTTCTCCCCAAATCAACCAGCATGACGTGCTCTGCGCATTGCTTTTCATCATTTAGCAGCTGCCTCTCTAAATCATCATCTTCATCAGGTGTCTTCCCTCTTCTAACAGTCCCAGCCAATGGTCTGTTGACAATCTGATTCTGGCAAAAGGAGAAAAGCAATTCAAATAAATTTTGGTTAATATTTAGAATTGCGTACTTACATGAAAAATATTATAAGCAAATGAATTACCTTCTTTACACGAGTAAGTATTTCTGGGCTTGATGCAACCAAGACGCATCCTCTAGCCTGATAAGTGGAACTTTAAATAAATTTAAACTGAACCATTGTAAACATAAGATAATGATATGATGAAATTTTAACATTCGCAGAAAGCTCACCTGCAAGTATGTCATGTACGGACTTGGATTTACAACTCTTAATGCTCGGTAGACTTCAAAGGGATCAGCAAATGTGCGGCGTTCAAAGCGCTGACTTAATACAATCTGGAAAATATCACCAGCAAGAATATGTTCTTTTGCCTGTAGTACTGTGTTCTTGTATTCTTCACTTGTCATACTAGACTTCTTCAAAGGAGGTCCAAACTGTTGAGTGCATATTTCCACAGATCCTGGAGATAGCCTGGGGCTGTAGATTGAAAATCGGATAAGAAATTACATTGGGAAAACCAATTACTATGATTCTAAGATAGAAAAGGATAAATGAAGAAGAAAAATATTACTGCAATATAGTTGCTTACGGATCAACATCGTGAATTTTGGATACCAATATCTCTAAGCGTTTCATTCCATCTGTATATGCCTCTTCAGGAGAACAATACTGATTGAGCCGCACCCAATGAATTGCATATGCTTTCTGAGGATAAAAGAATGCTAAAAATCTTAATCAGAATATGAAACCGCATAATAATAATAATAATAACAGAAAATAGTGGAAAAGCTTTGATGATGAAAATTCCATAGGATCTGGCCTAGAGAAAAGATTCTGATGTGCCCCAATGCGGTCAAACATTTTTGTCTACACAAAGGGCTATTGGTTTTAGGAGTGACCCAAGCAGCATTTGAATGCAAGAAAAGCTAAACCTCTAAACTCTTTCAAGCTCTTTTGAACTCTTTCTGCAACTCCTCGAGATAATTATCAATGACATTGATACTCTTAATCAATGAAAAGTTAAGCTTTGGAAGAAACCCAATGACTTAGTAAGATCTAGCTTAAGTTTTAAAATTTGGAAATTCCTACTGTAATATGATCAAACTTGCTTGGTTTTGGTCATTCTTGATACAATCCTCTCCCATGAATACATAAAAACGGGTGAATATGCCTAGGTATACAATATAAACAAGATGTTACCAACTATTCCCAGGCCACCATACCTAGGTCATTTCCTTGCTCTCTCCTAGGAAGAAAACAAAGCACGGAAAAGAATAAGTGTCGAGAATAAATAAATGCTGTAATGTCTATAGCTATTCCCTCTACCTGGATAAGCCTCAGTTATAACCTAATAGAGCATAATGGTATATAAATTCTATTTGGATGATCAACAGATGTCTAATAATAGGGATTTGTTATATGTACTGGTGATTTCTCTTATCTGTTGTCTAAATGAACTCTACCCTTAAGAACTTACTTCGATCTAGTTTATCTGAGATGAAGTTTCTCCAATACCACAAGTGGAACTAAATAATACCAAAATTCAATTACACAGCGCATAATGCATGCTTAATCATGCAAGGAATCAGACTTCGTGGCATATATCCTGTGTAAGAGCTCACCCCTTTTAAGTGGCCAAGAGTACCTTCTCCACATGATCAAACACAATCACATCTTCGTAGAGTCCGAGATGAATGTCTGCAAGGTTCCTGTCATCTTGTGGCGCCCCTGAGAATAGCAACTTCTTCTTCTCTACATAGCGGACTGTATCATATGAGAAATAACCAACCCACCCACCTGGTCATGATGCGGAAACATTAATGAGATATAACATAGTGATTATTTCCCACCAACTTTTTTATGATGAAAGAATGCACTTCAGTGTTAAGAGTGGTGTTTATAAAATGCCCAAGAAGTATTATGCACCAAATATACTTCACTAGAAAAGAATTTCTTGTTTTAGAGGAAGACTATATTATGCAATAACACTACCTCCACATTACTGAATGGGATTTCACCAGCAAACTGATTCTAATTCATAGGTAGATTGTTCTATTGAGCAATGATTTTTTTTCCAGAGTTACTTGGTTTCTGCTTACATAGTGCTAATAGTATCAAATAACTAAACATCTTTGCCGGTGGTAGACTCCCTCCAATTCTAGTGTTTTGAACTCTGTATATTCAGGTTTTCATTGGATCTAAAAGTACTTAGGATCCTTATAGATATACTGTCTCCCAATAACTCCAAAAGCTTGATATTTAAGATTGTTGTATGGCATGGTTGCTGATAGAGACAACACCATAGAAACTGATGAGGGCAATCCTTTGGATATCAACACCCATAGACTTTCAGACCAAAACATGATTGGTGAGCCATTTTCCCTCTTAGCAATGTACTATAGTCTCTTGTTGTTGGTGTAATTGGCGTATCCAAAAACTTACGTGATTGTATAAATTTCCCACTCTCCATCCCCCTCCCCCGACCATAAAAGAAATGTATACAAAAAACTGGATCTTCCCTACATGATGCCCCTTACTTTAACAAGGTCTAATAAATTTGCTACTTGATTATATATCAAGAATGAATCAGACACACAATATGGAGCAACTCTAAAATGTTCTAGAACAATTAGAGATTATTTCATCAAAACTAAATCATACCGCAAAATGCATCAGGAAGTTCATCAAGAAGCTGGGGCTTCCAATCCTCAGAAATACTTTTTGGAATGGTCATGGGGTCCTCCACAAACTTCTCAGTTGAGGAGCCTTTCTCGTGGTCCACTATTGTAACCTTATTTTCTTTAGCCAGAATCTCCATTGATGGGTGTGACCCAACAACACTATATCGACCCTGGCACAACAAAATACCAGAGTCAATAAAGCATACAACCAAACGCCAATGCCTTCCTGTTGTAGTTCTTCTATAGAAATTAGGCAGACACAAGAAATTAAAATTTTGCTCACGAGTTGGGTCGTTATCATTGGTCACTTAATGTAACAATGATAAGCTTGAAAATAAGAAGCTTAATTTTGAAAGGGGAGTACCCTTTGGGAACGCACCTTGTATGCAAAAACGATTAACAAAGGATAATGGGGGTGATAAAAGCATAAAAGAGATCAGTAATCAAGTTCAAGAGAAATTGTCTTACAACAGTAGAAGATTGAGAACCAGGCTCAACTGATTCAAAAAGAAAACTGGGAGCCTCTCTATCATCTTCTTTAACCAAACACCGGTATGCAAGCACCGGAGTTAAATGATCAGAAAATATACACTTGTGAAGCGGTACTACATTTCCATTCCTTGAAGCTTCAAGAAACTTCACTTCATCTGCTGCTGAACCGAAATACCAATACACAAATTTCAATCACAATCCAAAAAACTCTCAAACATGAATGAGTATACCACTATTTACACAAGTCATACAAAATGATTCAGTTTAAATCCACAAATTAACATCCGTATTCTTTAAATTTACTCAGGAATTAGACACTGGCCAATCAACCAACACTCAAGCACACTCACGCGCGAGTTTTATGTAAGAACCAATTTTGACTTTTTTTGGTCCAACTTAATTAAAGTTTGGCTGAAATATTATGTAAATTTAGTTGTAATTTACAAGCTCGTATGTCTATATTGACTTCCATTATAGAACCTGGACTCTGTTGAGGGGAGCAATAGGTTAACCAAACACGAACAATACCATTATTTTTACAAATTAAGTTATTCTCAGTATGAATCATTAGCATTTTTGAGATTGGAAATTAAATCGCTCTAATTTCCTTCTACGAATTCCCTCAAAAAGTAGGAACATACATACTAATCAACAACTATAGATTACACACACACATATATATATATATATACACATATATATATATAGAGAGAGAGAGAGTATGCTATATACATACAAACATTACATATATACACATACATATATATATTGAGAGAGGGACCTAGAGTAGGGGGAGACTGGAGAGCACATTGGGGAGAGCGAGTGGGCAATGCAAGAGAGCTAAAGGAATAGCTACGGCCGTTCGAAACGGCGTTAACCGGAGACAGGCGCCGGTGAGTTGGCTGCGGCAGCTGGAGAGAGGAAGCAAGTGATTTCATGTTTTCTTCCTCTTCTACTACTACTACTTGTTCTTCTTCTTCTTCACAATCACAGCAATTTTCACTCTCACTGTGTGTGTGTGTGTGTGTGTGTGTGTGAAATAGCTAAAGCGTGGGAAGAAGAAGAGAAGAGTTGGCATTAAATACTCGCTCTAGTAGAAGGCTGTTAATTCGGAGGAGCGTTCGTTCGGTTCAGTCCATTAATAGAAACTTTTCTTTTCTTTCCTTTTATTTTAGCTTTATCCACACAGATACACATCATGTATAATCCCCGCATTTTGTTTTAATTATTTTAAAATAATATTATTTATCACAATATATTACTATCATAAATATTTTTTTAAAAAAAATTAGATTTTATATCTCAAATGGTATCATATCTCCTATCTCATCGATTTTAATAATGACACATATTCAAACTTAACTAAAACTTTAAATTTTAAAATTTTAAGATCATTTTTTAAACGACTGAGATGTAATTTTAAAAAAATTGGATAAAAAATAAAACACCAATTTCAACAGAAAATTCAAACTCAACCAAGAAAGTATTAACCAGGTATACCATGAGCCCACGATGCAAAAGATTGAAATATTGAAACAATTAAAAGTTATAATGATATTAAAAAAAATCAATGATTATCTTAATTTATTAATTAAAATTTTAATAGTACTTAAATATTAAATTAATGATGTAATTTATTTTGGTATTACAAAATTTCTATGTTTGTTTGGATTTTCGGGAGTGATCTTCTAGATTGGAACGAAAGTTTGGTTCGGCGGATAAGTGCAGAGTTATTGCAATTCATCCGGTGGAGTCAAAATTCCAACAATTATAAGGAGTAATAGTAGAAATTATATGGAGCGCACATGCGCTACTAGTAAGGAGCGTTTATGTGATCCATATTCATTCTATTATGTTATTTTGTTCATATTTTATAACTAAATGTTCATTTTATTTTTCTTAATGTTATTTTTGTAAATTTTCAACTTTCCTGATTCAACTAAGAGCTTAATTATTATGTGCATTTTTATGTACATTATGTACATTTTCAGTTATTATTATGTGTACTCGTAATTTAAATATGTACATTTTCAGTTATTATCATGTACATTTTTGTTAAATATTATGTAAATTTTCAAATGTCATCATGTGCATTTTGATTCCATCGAAAAATTGAAAACAGAAAATAGAAGAAATTATTGAAAATTTGCAAAGCCCTCTTTTTCAGGCTTCGACGATCATCCCTCTTCCTCTAGATCTTTTTGTTGTACTCAATCTCCAAATGAATACCAATAAATATCGAATAGATCATAGAAATAAGAACTTTGGTAATTGAGTACTTTATAATACTTTCTCCGTTTCAATTTAATAGTTTTTTTACTTATTTGCGCAATATTTATTTAAAAAGTAAATTTTATGGACATAATCAAATTAAAAATAGATTCAAATAAAATTTGTGAATAGAAATAACTTGTCCTATTCTCAAATAGGAAAGTGAATAATTATTTAAAAACTTTCCAAAATAAAATAGTGAATAATTAAAATGAAAAGGATGGAGTATAGATGAGCGAAATATACAATTCATCTATTTGACATTAAGAATAGTAACATATTAAACGGTCAAGATGAAAAGACAAACTCTTCACAAACAATCTTTACATATTATCTCTCACCTATACGCAACACACAATCACACACACACTCATTTTCTCTCACACATAATCATACATACTCATCAAATATTCTCTCTCACCCGGTCACAACACATAACTTTACACATTTTTTCATACATTTTTTTACTAAATTTAATAATTTTTAATTTATTTTTTTAAATATTTTAATAATATTTTTTTATATAAGTATAATTTAAAATTATTTAATAAAGTTATTAATTTTTAAATTATTTTTGCACTCTGTATTTTGAAGTAAAAGTATTTCTTAATTTATTAAAAAATATTTGATTAATTATTTTTTGCCGTTAGTATACTTGTAAAAGAAAACTATAACAGCTATACACTTTTGAGATAAAGATCGGGCAAGGTTGCCAAATAATTTGCGTTCACTAATCACTATGGTTTGATTTGGTTTGGTTGAGGTTCGTTGGTTTCATAAATGAAATTAATTATAAGAGGTGGCACTAATGAGACACAAATACTGTAGGGAGGGGGCTAGTATCAGTTTTTATATGGAGCGCCTAGGCACTCCTAGCAAGGAGTGCCCATAATGTACGTAGAGGTTATAAATAATGTACATAACATAATTTATGTGCATTATGTATATGTTATGTA
>JAOTQG010114980.1:0-11395 GCA_025631175.1 Iris virginica
CAACTCAATTATGTAATAAATAGGTTAAGCTAAAATTAAATTATCATTTGAATACTCTTTCGTACAATTTTTTTTTTTTTTACATACTCTAATATACAATTTTATAATTAAATGGGTTAAAACGGATTAAGCTGTTTAGCAGGTTAAAGCAGGTTAAAATGGGTTAATGGGTAACAAATTGACAGGTCTATGTGACATCTTATATAGCTCCATATAAGATGCTTGTTCTTGGCCAATCATCTCAAGAAAAATCAGCATTTCAAACTTAAAATGAAGGAAAAAAAAGTACACTTCTAAATTTAGTTAACCTCACTTTTATTATCAAACCATTCATCTGATAAGAAAATTAAAAAATAAATAAGTAGAAGGGCAAAAGTGCTGACAACTACAAGAGCTTCAGTTCACGGTCCTTCCCATTCACGGTTCCAGCGACATCCCGATCTTTTTCTTCAATTTTTTTTAACGACATCAAACCGTAAGTTACATTAATTACAAACGTGATTCTACCCAAATATGAGTTCTTTTTCTTGAATGTGTTAATAAAGAGGGGAGTTAGTGGAGAAACCAATTAACAGCTTTCAAAACCATTGACAGGAACGGAGAACTTGTGCACGAGAATGAAAAAGTTGTTTTTGGTTTGTTTTTCGAACAATGTTCGAAAAATCGGACGGGTGAACACAACCTAAGTATGGTGATTGACTTAGTTAAATTTTAATCGACCGCGTATCTCTATTGATCATATGGAGTATTTCTAATCAAAGACACGAAAACTTAAAAGAAAATGAACTATTGCAGGTCAATATATATTTTTTCGATGTTGTCGATCGGAATAAAAAAAGATGATTTCAAAGAAATTTTTTATTTTTATTTTTTAAAGATGATCGGAAAGTTAATGAAAGAAGGACAGCCTTGCTTTTTGTCAATGAATCAGAGATGGGTTTTGTTTTCCTTTTATAAAATTTATTTAGTATTAACTAGGGTAAAGAGTAAAGTAAATTATACAGATTTCTCCTCCTTTTTAGGTTAAAATGCTTGTGTTTTGAATAAATTGGTAAAGAAGAAGCACCTTATACGAAGCTATATAAAGTGTCACTTTATTAAATTTTTTCTCATGCGCGTATAGCTGTACGTAAAATTAGTAGATATGAAATTGAAAACTAAAATTTTTAAAACCAACCAATTAAATCAAAAAATACAAATTTTTGAGCCAAAATTTCAAAAATTCATCTATTGAACACACACTTATAATGCCAGGGAGGGATTGTAAGGGTGAATAGCACTAGTCCATGATAGTAGGAGTTGAGATCCAAATGTGTTCCGTTGGCATCCTAGTGGACAATATTTTTGTGTCCTAGAAAGGAAACTGCCATAATGCTTTTCAAGCCCCTTTTGGTACAACCTGGGTCGTGTGTTTCCTACATTGCTTGCCTCATTTTCTGTTCATCGTAGCCGATGAGCTAAATGTGAATCACGCATTTTATTGGAGCATAGGAAAGTACTAGTGTTCAAAGTACCGTACGTACTACATTGAAAACCAATTGCATTGATCTGAACAACCAGCACTTGACCGCGATTCAATTTATTAGCAAACTATGTACAGAAAAAGGCGAAGATCGTTGTTTCTTTCTCGGTCTTACCTCTGTTGGAAATTTAGTTTCCGAGTGAAAAATGCAAACAGAGATGCAAAAATTACTGGGAAAGCAAAAAGAGCAACCGCAGCAACGCCTAAACGGTCCGGTCTGTAGCCATAGTACTCCTTGAGGAAGGATCCTACAGGTTTGTTCTCTCCAAACACCATTACCTCTGTGTCCATGTCCCCATATTGTGAGGTCAGGAGAGCGTTTAAGGACCACGATGTTGGACACATCCAGTAGCTCCACTGGAACCATTCCGGTATTTTCTGAAATAGATGAGAATTTATGTGGCCTAGTTGATGGACGGAAAGATCAAGAGTGCATTATAATTTATAACGTAACCAAAAAACAGAAAAATGAAAAGAGAGAATGGTAGAAGAGTTTACCGGCCCTGGAATAAGGAAACCAGAGAAGAGATTCAGTAAGGTGTAGACTGCACCCCCCAATATTATACCCACATGGACATTTGGGCTTAACGACGATATCAGCATCCCAAGGTATGAAAAATACAGAAATGTACAGAATGTTGCATAGAAGAACCAGAAGATCTTGTAAGTAGACCAGCAGAATCCCATGGCTGGATATACAATGGCCATGTATAATAGTACTTGCACTAGTAAGTACTGAATTTCGATTGTCACCTGCCAGATGGTCAGATCAATTTGATTGTAAAAATACTATACTGGTTTTATTTTCGTTCGAGTTGTATGTGTAGATAGTTGTGCAAAGACGTACCTGTGCCAATGAGAAAGCCGTGGAAGAGTACATCCCAGAAAACATTTCACGGTACATAACAGTCCGCTGGGCTGAGACATATTGCATCGCTAACGTACAGTTGTTTGTGCCCAGGAATAAGACAGCAGCGTACATTGATCCTAGTATGTTGAACAGATCCTGCTCATTATTTCTTCAAGCAAACAGTTTCCTTGATCAGTAGACAGTAACAAGAAACTTAGGTTGATTGGAAAGTTTTCAAGTGAAATTCAATTTTGAGAAATCCATTGAAATGATCAGGCCAATATAAATGTATCAGGTTCTCAAGCATTTCTAGAATGAATTGCACGTGGACTTTGAAAAACTCTGGGCGCTATGCTTTGAAAAACTCTGGACTTTGAAAAATCGAATTAAACACTTACATTTTCTCCCCTTTCTGCCAAAAGACAGCGCCAAACAATATTCCGGTTAAAACCAAAAACATACAGCGCACCAAGTTATACTCAGGACTTCTCCAATATGCTAAGTGCTGTTTCCAGAGACACGCGCTATATTGGCCCCAACTGCTTTGTGGAAAGGGAGTGGGAAACTGCAGCTTTTTTGAACCTGCTGGTGGCTTGCTCAAATGCCTAACCAATCTTAACATCTCCCTAGGAAAATCGAAAGCAGTGAAATAATTTAATGGGAAAGGAATCAATGGGATCCTAAACCTCGTGTTTTTTCATAGCATATATAAGAGCTGCCAGAGGTAAGTAAAAATGTCTTATTGATATTGATAACAGAAGTACTCACTGATACTGTGGGGATTCCTTGTATATTTTGGCAAAATCTAAGCTAAGTTCTGCTTCTACCGATGCTGAAGTAATTTCTAACATCCATGTCGCTGGATTGATTTTCTCTTTCAACTTCGGCAGACCAGTAATACCCTGTTGAGCAAGGAGGAAATATAATAACTTTTCAGAGGGAATTATTATTATTTCTTCTTTTTTCTAACTCCATGGATCTAGCAACTGCACCTCAAAGTACTCTTTAAGGTGAATTGAATGATGACCCAGACTTCCAGAGTAGATAACCTGTCCTCCTTTTTTCATTAGTATCAACTGGAATCGCAGATTCAAATGAATTGGTCAGTACATTGATGTTTTCAATGTAAAATTTTGTTAGAGCTTAGGAAATAAGCTATCTTTCTTCGTAGGGTTGATTCTACGCACCTCATCAAATGCCTCAAAAATGTCAATGCTTGGTTGATGAATTGTGCAAACGCTAGTTCTTCCTGTGGCTACGACGTTTTTGACTGTACGAATGACAATTGCAGCTTCTCTGGCATCCAAACCAGATGTTGGCTCATCCATAAATATTATCGAAGGGTTTGAGACAAGTTCCACGGCAATTGTTAGTCTTTTACGTTGTCCGGTTGACAGGCCACTTTGGCCAGGTATACCAACTAATGAATCCTTGATTTCATCAAGCTCAATGATTTCCATAACTTCTTCCATAAACTTCTGAAATAAGATATGGTAAAGCTTTGAGGATGCTATTCATAAGCATATCAAAAAAATAAAACACTATACATATACTAGTTAACTGCACAGATCTTAATCAGATGAGTTATGGATCAAGAATAGCATACAGCTCTAGCTTCTGCATGAACCTCTGGCGGCAAGCGCAAACAGGCCGAGAATGTAACTGATTCTTCGACTGTAAGCTGGGGACAATGTACATCGCTCTGCTCGCAGTAACCAGATATTCTAGCAAATGTCTTTTGGTGTTTAGGATACCCTCCTATTCTTATATCTCCTTCAATAGTGCCTCCTGTTTTTCTGCCAGAAAGAACATCCATAAGAGTTGTTTTACCGGCTCCGCTGACACCCATAATTGCTGTTAGGACCCCAGGTCTAAAAGCACCCGTAATATCTTGAAGCAATTGAAGCTTCTCCTGGTGTTTTCCCATGGCCTACAACATAAGCTTTTATCATATTCCTATGATGTAAATTTACTAGAAAAAACCCGTGCTCGAGGGCACGGAGCCAAGAAAAAAAAATTAATTAAATACTTTTTACAGGACTAACAGATGTTAAATGATGAAAGGGCTGAACTGAAAGTAATAATAAAGGAGTTAAAGTGCAACAGAGGAGTGACTGAAATGAAAAGAAAGAAGAAGCGCTGAGTTTGAAAGTAAAGAAATATGAGATGATTTCATGAAGCGGGCTCACACTAACAGCACAAATCCTATGCGCCATATCTCCTCCCAAAGGTTGCACCATGTCCCACGGAGCACACGATCGGTAGCCCCTAACTAGCTTCCAACTGGCCCATGTGCTCTTGTCCCCTCTCCTCTCTCTTCCTATCAAATGGCGATCCATGGCATAAAAAAAGGGGAAAGGAGCAACACTCCTTCTCCCGTACTCTTTCTCCAGCCGTCTCTCCTTCCTTGGACATTGTACTCAGTCTGTACAGTACAATACTATTGATCTGAATGTCTAATCTATAAACTGTATATACCGTTCTAACTTATACTACAGATTTTCAGCAAGTAGTTTGTATGTATAATGTTGGTACAAAATTACCGGAGGAGTGTCGACAAAATACTGTACATCTTTGAATACCATAGCAAGTGGCTCAAATGGCAGTGCCATGCTTCCTGTTAAACCAGCCAGGCAAAAACCACACATCATTTACACTATGATACTGTCTTTTAGCTGCCGTCTATAGTTTCAAATGTTAACTTAATCTCACCGAGTTTTCTTTTTCCTGCAGTCGTTTTTGGAGTAGCAGCTTCGAGTGAATACTTGTCCCATGCACTTCTTTCACCGTCTTCTCTTTGTCGTATTTGTGATAGTTTCGCTTTTGAAATAATTGCTCGAGACATCTCTGGAGCTGTATACATGAACAAAGCAGAAGTAACTCTACAGGATGCTCTCTAATTGTTAGATTTATAATATCTGGACGTCGCTCTATAAGCTTAATCTCTTTAATCAGTTGAAGGTTTTATTCATTAGGATAGACATACCTTTAAAGTAAGTTAAAGCCCAGAGGAATACAAGGTCAAAAAGCACCACATATCCAACCAAAGCCCCTATTGATATCCAATAGAAGTATTCGTCATAGTTCAATCCACGAGTAACCAATATCTTCTGCCCTAAGGTTGTATTTCCCGTCAAGGTCTGGAAAATGTAAATGAACTAACGTCAATTACAGTTCTATCAGGAGTAGCTAATACCTTCTGCCCTGTAGGTTCACGTGTCTCCTAGTAAGGACAGAAAATTTCTAATCAGTTGATGTCAATTACAAATCCTTGTACTTGGGAATTTACCTTTTGCCAGCGCGGAGCATGGAATTCATTTACCGAAAGTCCTATTTCCCCATATGCCATTGGAGAAATCCAGAAGCCCCATCTCAGCCAAGGTGGTATTGAGGCTGCATATATAGCCCCAAACGCAGCTGAGTGACTTAAAGTCTAAGTTACTAATTTAAATGTTGATGAACAATTGATAACTTACGTCTTGAAGTAATGAAGCCTCCGAACAAGAACATGAATATCAGGGAGAAGAATCCAAATGCTGTTGCAGCTACCATAGTTTGGAAAATAGCAGCAATAGATCGCAACAGAGATGTTGATGCAGCGTGCACAGCAAACAACAGAAAGATTTGGCAGAAAAACCTAGCATCCATGGTACACAAATTAATAAGACGGAGCTACTGGCCCTAGAAACTTTGGCATCTGAAATATTCTCACCTTCCAACTTCCGGGGAGTATCCAGTAACATAGTAAGTGATGGAAGTCCAAAGAGTAGATTCGAGCAGTGAAAAAGGGATCTTTATGACTGCCGCAGGGATAGCATAAGCCCATGCTGGGTACAGGAGAACTGCTTGTTGCTTGTAGAATACTGGAAGTCTACTAACAATCAATGAGAGTTCTGCAATTCCATTGAGCATAAGTCTGACAAGCGTATAGAAAAGAGCGCCCATATAATAGTTTGCGTCCAGCCAGTTGACTGACAACCGTGTACGTGTGAAGATTGTTGTCGTCAACAATGCAACAATGACAAGCTGTGGAATCAGGAGGAGATGTCTTGTAAGTATTTTCTAAGTACTGAATAAGAATCCAGCCCTGAGAAACTAAAAGAAACTTCAAAAGCTGGGTCACCTGTGCTGTTTTTAAAATGTAGATAAACGAGTTGCGCTTCATGAGAAGTAACTCTCTATCCATGCAGGCTTTGAATAATTCCCACTTGCTCAGAGAGTATGTGCTGAGAGATAAGGCATTTTTATGGCTCTGGGATTTATCATATGGCTGGGAAAGCTCCTCATAAAGCTTTTCTCCGACAGAACTTTTGAAAATGTCACAGAATTCGCTAACCGTGGTGTAACTGTGGTGATGGTCAGTTCTGCAATATAGATGTGCTTGATCCTTTTCTGAGATTACCTGAAAATGGTCGAAGTTATGTAGGGTGTGACATGACTATTGCGAGAACTGTGTATACTTGGACTCACCTCCTGCAGGAAGTCTGCAACACTTTTCCTCTCTGGGCACTTGAATCCACAATCCTCAAAATATTGTAGTACTTGACTGCGAGGGCCGTGATACAAAATCTTGCCTTCTGCCATCAATATAATGTCATCAAACAGCTCAAAGGTTTCAGGGGATGGCTGAAGGAGTGCAACCACTATGGTTGCGTCTGTGATGTGAGCCATCTGCTGAAGACATGTCACTATCTGAAAGGTGGTGGAAGAGTCTAATCCAGTAGAGATTTCGTCCATAAACAAAGTTTTGATGGGACCTACAACTATCTCTCCTGCAAGATGATTTGGCCCAGAAAGAGTTTGAATCCAGATTCATGAACACACTTCTTGATCAAGTGTTATCTTGCTTTCTTACCTGTTGTTAATCTCTTCTTTTGGCCACCTGAAATTCCTCTTCTCATACCATCTCCAACCATAGTGTCAGCACAAGCATCCAATCCAAGGATCTGAGTGACCATAATGCCACATCTTAGTTCTCACGTATGATTTAAGCAGTTGAATTTCTTTTATTTCAACATTGATCCCATTGTGCTTAACAAAAGTTCACCTTCAGTACATAGTCGGTCTGAAGATTTCTCTTTTGCCCAGAAGCTGAAATTGCCTGTTGAAGGTCATGTCACAAGTTTTCTTACTATTTTTCTTCCATTCACTTACGCCTCTCGTAATATAGTGTAGTAATATTCAAGGTTACCTTCATGTAAGTGTCAATGTCTGGATCAGGGAGAACACCTGCTTCTTTCTCTCTTCGGCCGACTTCCACCATAATCTCTTCATGGTCAAATTCAAAGTTATGTTCAGTTTGTATCACATTGGCTAATGACCTAATGGTCCCGGGCTCTACGGTAACAGTGTCAGGATGGATTGAACATCTTAACCCTGAATCTTGTTTAGGCTTATGTAAAAATGAATTGCAAATGTAGTAAAGCTAAAAAGATGTAGAGGATAAGTGAAACTTGCCTGGTCTGCTTCCAACACCCTGGCAACGGGCGGAAAAGTCAAGTGTCTCCCTCACAGTCATCTCAGGCATGTGTAGGTCATACTGGCTAACATAAGCTGAGGTTTTCTCAGGAACAAACTCATTTAGCTTGTAACCATTATAGGAGACATCCCCTGTGACCTGGATGGAAAGAGAGATCTTAAAAGGTTCAGTGGATGACTTTACAAAAATACATACGCGAACTCCATTAATGTGGTGGATCATATTATTGTTGGGACACTTGGGTGTTATATTAAATTAACAAGAAACTTCAGACCATCATATTTGAGTGCAATATTATTGTGACTATGAGCATTTTAGAAACTCTTGAAATAGCATAAACTACTTTCTTTAGTTTTCTTCAACACAGATGTGTACATATAATCAAAGTCTGACCTTAAGGGACTTGTTTAATTTTCCAGCAAGGGCCATTAACAAGGTGGTTTTCCCACAGCCTGGTGGACCAAGAAGAAGAGTGAGCCTGCATATAATATATTTCATATATCTGTGAGTAAAGCTCTCTTTATTCTTTCATCTACCGACTTAATCAATTATCACTTCTGAATCATGTGTTCATATTACCTTGATGGTTTGATGATGCCACTCACATCTTTGAGAATTCTTAAGTGTGCATCTTGAGACTTGCCGCGAAGTCTCTTTGTCAAAAACTGTCATAAATGGTGCATTCGTCAAGCATATTTAATGAAAAAAGAAATAACAAGTTTCTCTTGCAATTCTGGAGGTAGTATTACTAAGAACAGACAAGGGAAGCCTACTAGTACTTACTGATATGATGCTTTGTATAGAGTTCCATAGGGTTGGCAGAGGTTTCCCACGAACAACCTCGCATTCTGCTTCAACAGAAAGATGTTCAAATCTCACCTCGATGGTAGGCAATTTTACACCAACTCTAAAAGAAAGGCAGGCACCCATGTATTTGAATGAGCAGTTCTAATCAATAATAATAATAATAATAATAATAATAATAATAATAATAATAATAATAATATCATCATCATCCAGTAATTTATTAGAATGTTGATGATAGAATGAATGATTACCTGTCTGTCCTCTCTCGCTGTTTCTGCAGCAGCCATAAATTGTCATTTTCTATGTGTGTTATAAGCTTCTCCATGAAAAGATGTTTTTCAAGAGCTCCAAGCTTAGTGACCTGAACCCCCTTCTTCATTTCGACTTCCATAACCGTGATAGCTGAAATATTGGCCACGGAAACTCTGCTTCATCCACCTTGTATTGTTTAAATTTGCAATAAGAACTTTTTGAATATCATGAACCTTTTCAATCATACTGTGATTTTTAGTGAATGCTGACAATTTATTGACCGTGGAGTTGCTTAGTCCAACTCAAAATCAACCTTGTCCTGGTTAGATGGGTTAGGTACACGAATCATTTCTCCCCATTATATTTTTGTCCAAGGCAAGATTATCATCCAATCAGGAGTGGAACTGCCATAGTCCAAAAGTTGGCAGATGCCATATCCCTTAATATTTGGGAACTTTTCTGTCATATGCAGTTTATAAAGATATTTCTAGCATAATAAAAATAGTTTACAAAATTTTGGATACGAAATTAGTTGGAAGCAAATTATTTGTTATTCTGTATCAAGCTTTTTTGTGTCACCAGAGCACTACTTGGTTTATATTATATAAGAGCCTTTTATTTGCTGATTGGGAAGTAGGAGGATTCTTCATCCTAGTCAGTTTACATGGTCAAAAAATGATCAAAAGACCATGCTTGGAACTGGAAGCCAACACATTTATCACGTAACCAAAACGAAATGAGAAGGAAAGGAGATATCAGCGAGTCTAGCGAAAAACAGAATAGTAGACCACGAAAGTCTTAACACTTTCTATAGCCAAAATGGCAGACAGAGATTGGGAGAGAAACTTACTTGTACGTACAGGCAGCACAGCAGGTCGTTGCTTCTGGGCTAATAGTAGAACTGTAACCGCTGCAGTAAGGCCATATAGAAAGAATGAAAGATACAGAAACTAGAAAACAAAATTAGAAAAATGCTTCAACTTTAGCATCATTCATGGAAATATATATATATATATATATCTCAAGGAAGTAAATGTATAAAAAAATTAAGAAGTGTTGACTTTTTAAACGTATAACTCTTAGTTCGGAACGAAACAACAGAGGGAGAAAGTAGTAAGATGAGTTCACCTGTAGTATGTATAGACAGAAGACATTGTTGACGAGTTAAACAAGGAAGACACAAACAAACAAACAAACAGAATCTACATATTTTGATTGATAAGTACTTAAAAAAGAGTTATAAACAAGGGAAATTGATCAGGGGCACAAACAACACAAGAGACACGTACTTGATTAGCAAAGCAAATCCTCGCTAAATTAAACCCTGATAGTTCAGTAACTGTTTTTATGGGGCAACTTCGCCAACACCGGTACAAGTACGTAAAATGTGGATGTCCCTTCTAAATCTATGGAATAGCGCGAGTCCGAATCTTCTGTCTCTCTGTCCCATCTTTATAAAATCTCATCTCAATCATTTAGAAGATGATCATAAAATTATGAATTTTAACTTCAGCACATTTGTCAATTTTTAAAAATTACGAGAAATAGGACAGAAAATTCCAACTCGAATAATTCATTGCCGCAAATAATTAAACCATTGTTCAACGGGGAGATATGGATTACATCCACATTTTAGATACCAGTGATATCCCATTTGTAAATTTCCCTATCATTAAAAAGGATAACAATGTCAAAAACAAGATGACCAAGATCGATCTGCCAAGTACACGAAGGTAAATAAATAAAATAAGCTGAAGATACAAGACGACAAGCTGTCTTGTAGAAGAAGAAGAAGAATAATTTTGGATTAACCAAGACTGATGATATAGCGATGTTGTTAGCATTATTATGCTCGTGGAATGGAAAGGGGGGTTTTGTTGCTGATTACGATTTTCTGGATCTTCTTGTTCCTAGGTGAGCACGATCATTTTTGGCATTTAGTGGCGCCACCACCAGCTCAAAGACTCATCATGATCGGCAGACTGGACATAACTGTTTCTCTTCGGAGGTCAGGAGTGTGATTACGGTGACCGTCGGGAACTGCATCGCCGGTGTCGTTTCCGTTGTTTAAACTTAAAGCGGGTCAGCTTGGGGGGTCAAAGTCAGAGCGGGACAATGATTTCTGATGTTTGGTAATTGGTAGGTGGATTTGCGCAGTTCAAATTTGTGGCATTTATTTGTTTTTACGGAATATGTTAAAAACGGCGGGGCGTTTGTAGAGATTATTCCTCGTTGGTTCAACATAGATCTAGAAATTATATGTAGTTACTTAGGGTTAGATCACGAATCTCACATATCATTATATTTAAATATCACTACATTTTACATATTACATATATTTTAAATATCACATCCAAATATCATCAAATATCATATATCAATATCAAACATTTTTCATATATTACCCTTACACCTATACACTCTCACAAATCAAATCAAACCTTTCACATCATATTCTCTCTCCTCTCTCCTCAATTTTCTACTC
>JAOTQG010114991.1:1133-11393 GCA_025631175.1 Iris virginica
CATAAAAGGGTCCCCCTCCTTTTTTTTTCCATTTGTTCTTGTTTTTTTATCTTCTATTCTGCATTTCATTCTTGTTGAACTAAAGGACCTCTTTTTTTTCTTTTTTCTTTTGTGACTTGTGTTATTGTTTTAATTTTTAAAGACTTATGAGTTTTATTGCTATTATGAATGTTATGAAATTTAGGTAATATTTGTCTTATTTTAGTATTTATATGGATATAGTATTAGGTTATTAATTATATAAAAATATATTTAAAAATTCGAATAACGGTTATCCCGCTATCCGCTACCCCGCTATCCCATTTTTGGGGTCGGCCGCTACGCGTCGCTATCCGGGATTGACTACTCTGATCAATTCCACATTCATAACCCTCAGTGCTAAAAAAGAAACGTCAGTCAAGATTAAGGATTTTCGACCTATTATCCTTGTTTCTAGCATTTTTACAAGATCGTAACTAAGGTGCTATTTCGCAGACTTCAAAAGGTTTTGGGCGAAACAATCTCTGAAGCTCGATGTGCTTTTGTAAAGGGTCGTCAACCGATTGATGTTGCTATAGTGGCTAATAAGGTTGTAAATGATCTAAGGAGAAGAGGGAGGAAAGAGTTGATTCTTCAATTGAACCTTGAGAAGGCGTATGATCGGGTTAACTTGCGTTCCTGATATATTTATGGATAAGAGATATTTCAGTTCTAGATGGCGGAGATGGATTCGAGGGTTTCTTTCTTCTTCCTCGCTCTCCGTCATGGTTAATGGGGAGTAAGTAGTAGTTTCATGCTTCAAGAGGTCTTCGACCGGGGATCCGAGGTCTCCTCTTCTTTTTTACGTTAGTTGCGGATGTTTTTAGTTTTTAGTAGGTTGCTCACGAGGAGTGAAGCGAGGGGTGTTGGGTAGAAAATGATGGTACGAAGGTCTCTCATCTTCAATATGCTGACGATACCATGATATTTTTGTCCGAGGGACGTGACAAATTTGCAAATGTCCTCACAGATCTTCAAATCTTCGAGATTGCGTCTGATGGTAAGATCAATTTAACCAAATGTTGTTTAGCTGGCATTAATGTTAAACCTTCAATTGTGAGTTCGTATGTTGATCTTTTGGGCTGTCCTGTTATGAATTGTTATTTTTCCTATCTTGATGTTCCCTTAGGGCGGGAATCCTAGGGAGGCTAAGTTTTGGGATCCGACTATTGACAATGTGTCTAAGAGGTTAGGTGGGTAGAGCGTTTATTTTTCTACAGTGGAGAGTTACTCTCATTGAGTGATGTCGGTCTAATATTTCCATCAATCATTTGTTCCTCATTAAGTTATCTACGAGAGTGACAGAGCGTTTAGAAGGGATCATCCGCCGGTTTTTGTGGGGTGAGCAAGTATTATTTGGTGGCTTGGAACTTGGTTAGGGCTAGGGAACTTGGTTATCAAGAATATTTCATTTGTCGATAAGTGGTTATGACGTATTTCGTTGGAGCATGATTATTTATGGCATAAAGTTATTAGTAGTAAGTTTGGTGTTAACCATAATGGGTGGGATGCATCAGATTTCTACGATGTATGTCTATCGATGGAAGTTCAAATCGAGTTGTTTTCATCTTTTCTTTATTCATATGCGTTATGAGGTTGGGGTTGGGAATCAAGTTGTTTTGGGAGGATCATTGGATAGGAAATTTTCCTCTTACGGCATAGAGTTATTCAGAGCAATTTTGGTGTTAACCATAATGGGTGGGATGCATCTGCCAGTCTTTCTACCATGTATGTCGGTCAGTGGAAGTTCTTTTCTAGTTGTTTTCATCTTTTCTATCATCATATTCGTTATGAGATTGGAGTTGAGAATCAAGTTCGGTTTTGGAAGGATCATCGGATAGGAATTTTCCTCTCAAGGTCTCTTTTTTTCGGTTGTTACGCCTTTCCTGCTACTTTTCCCGATAGGGAGGGGTGTCGGGTTACATGTGAGATTTTCATTTTGTGAGGAATCTCAATGATAGAGAATTCATATCGGTTGTAGATTTACTGCTTCAATTGTCTTCTTTTTGTCATTTGGCTCTTTAACCCGACCGTTCAATTTGGTTGATCAGACTCTTTCTTTTTTTGTGAATTCTTTCTCTAAAATTCTTCACCCACATACACAGCTTGACTTTCCACTTTATCATTTCAATTGGAAGTTCAAGGTTTCATTTAAATACCACGTTTTTGCTTGTTTAGTGGTCCTTAGCCATTTAAACACTAACGATCAGTGGCAAAGCACACGCGAAATCGCACATCTCTGCATATGTGTGCGTTTTGTCTATGGAGCTAGTGAGTCTCACGAGCATTTGTTATGCATTGCTCGATGGCTCGAAGTCTTTTGCGCAGGTTGTTTGGGTTTTGGTTGGCATTTGGATTTTGGTCGATCGAGGGATGCTTCTTTGCTACGGGTTGTGCCTTATTCAATTTGTTATGGAATATCTGGATTAAGAGGAACTCTCGATTTTTCAGAAATCGAGAGATATTTCTTTCGTAGTTGTGGGAGAAGATTAGAGTGCTGTTTTTTCTTTGGGCTAGGAGTTTTGGTGCTTTCTAGGGTTTGTCTTTGGGAGATTCGGCTAGAGATTGGAAAGTTGCTATAGAGTAATTTGTCTGTCATTGTTCTTTTTGTTTTTTTGGGTGGATTTCTTGTTGGCCTTCTTTTTATATTCTTTTTCTATAAATGATAGTCTTCTTTTTAAAAAGTCTAATGATTTTCAAAAGAAAATCTGCAGAAGAATTCCCAGAGTGACAAAATTGTACAGTGAATTGATGGTCAAGATGTTCAGTTTGGCATATGTAGATGAATTCTTTAAGGGTTCTGGTCCAATAGAATCTCCTGAGATAGAGTCACTGTCAAGATCAAGTCTTCAACTTTCATCTGATCCCACTTGAGCTCTCCATTAATTAGTCATGGTCATCTGGGGTTGGGTCCGTCATGCAATCTTGCTCTAATGACAGAACCTCTTCCAATGTATCCAGTTCAAACAATTGAAGTTATATGAGTTGGCTCCAGTTTTCCCCAACTATTCCTAGGATCTGAATTAGCCTGGAAGTAGTGCCATATGTTGTTTACCTTATTGAGCATTCCATTCTTTGGTTCTGTTCCCTCATGGGACAATCTAAGAGGCTACTAAATACAATATAAAAGGGCCAGTTCGGACAGTCAAGATTTGTGCTTAATAATAGCTTTTCCCCTAGATGGGGTCCTTGTTGATTCATGATGGGGTAACATAGGTTGGCCGAGTACCCGTTTGCTGATTTTGCTTCAAAGTATTCATGGTGGGTGCTTGGTGACCACTAACTAAAATAGGAGTATTGGTGTATCCATTTTCGTGTAAATTCTTCTTTGAAGATATTTTGCATCAATTTGTAGGAGCAAGTATATTGTTCCAAATTCTGGAGCTCAGGGTAGAGTAAAAAGCGAACTTTCCAATCATTTGGGATTGGCTACATGAATCCTTTTCACCATTCAATATGGTTCAAGGCTAGGAGATCATAGAGGCCACATTTCTTTTTATCTTTCTTTAGTATGGAGTAACACTTTATCTTTAGTCTTCCCTTACCTACCTCTAACGTGATTGAGATTTATACTATTGCACTTCCTAAGAAGTATTCTAAGAGACCTACATTGTATGTGGTCGAACCATCTTAAGTGGTTCTTGTCTCTACTTTAGGGGTGACTTTTACCTATCTCACTTATTTGTCTATTCCACATCTTTTATCTTTTTTAGTTTTGTGCACATCCATCTTAACACGTGTTTCGGCGTTTCTTATTCCCACTTCCTTTTTTTGTTTCTCCCAAGCCAATAGTCCCATCTCTAAGATTATGCCATGAAGAGCTACCAAGTACAAGATTAAAGAAACATAGGGAAGTAAAAGTACGACAAAAAACTTGGACTTGCCAAAATAGACTATTTATTTGGTCAGGAGGGAGTATTTGTGAAGTTCATGGTGCATCTTCGCAAATAAGAAAGATTCAGGTTTCGAATATAATAGCATATGTTATTTTCTTGAATAGTACTCCTTCCGCTCCAAAAGGTTCTGTCGATTTTGATTATTCCCGGTCAACTTAATTGAAGTTTGACCACATTTATAAAAAAATATTTCTTATAAATGTTGTTGCTGATAGTCTACTTTTTAATATCCTTACAATAATTTTAATTTTAGAATCTAAAATATAATATAATGTATGCCAAACAATAAAGTGATATTGTCTTGGGCTAACTTTTCTATAAGGAAATAGGAAGAGGTTACGGGACGGGAGGGGGTATGAGATATTAGTGAGCCATTTGATAATTCCACAATCTGAATTGCTTATGGATTAAATGTATTAGGTTGGTTTATTTCACACAGAAAAAGAAATGGCGGCATTCAGAAAAACAGATTATATTTCAGCAAATAGAAGAAAAGGGAGAAAGAGAGAAGAAGCACGCTTACCTTCACAAGGGATCAGACACACCTTTAATTTTATAAACTCTACCAAAGGCACCTACTAACAGGACCAAAAGGCCTTGTCTGATGGTGCACAAACCTTGGGCCTTGGCTGGAATTCTCAATGCGCATGAAGCTAACTTGTCCTCCATCAAAAATATTTTCTCAACCCCTGCTCCCATCTTTTCTTGTGGTGTCTGTGTTCCTTTCTGGAGGTAATTTAGTACGGATTGGAGCAACTGAGATCTAGTTACTAAGATTTGAGAGCTGTACCTAAGAATGTTAGATTCTTTATTTTATATCTACTGTATAGAAGGAATGCTTTTTCCTCTGCTATGCTTTCTACTACTATTCTAGCTTTATTATCAAGCAGAAAACAATCAAAGGTGAAATTTTATTAAAATGAAAAGAGAAATATACTAGGTGATGTTGCAGAACGCCAGAATATCTGCCAATCATGACAGTATTTCAAAGTTGTTTGCCCTCGTTAAGTGCCCCATCTTGGTTGTATAGCCCAGATTGTGTCTGTCTTCATTATAGGTAAATAAAATTAAAAGCAAATTTGGTTTCTTTTCTAAAGTCGTCGTCATTCTCGTGCAGCTATGATCTTAGCAGCTCAAAGGAAGAACGTGATTCCATTAAAAGCCAGAAAAGGTATCAACTTTCCTAAACCCCCCCACTCACCTCCCACACACACAAACAACGGTAATGTATTTATCTTCAATGAGATTTATGTATGAACTTGCAACTTTTTCCATTACAGGAAAGAATACGAGAACTTGAGGAGACAGTGCCGGCAATCTTATAACCGCAAGGACAAAAGTTTAAAGTCGAAGGAAATCTCAGAAGACAACAGCAATGACGACAGCCAGGAGAATAGTCAGGTTCTAAACTCTCCAATTCTGGAGGATAGTGATAGTGCCACCCGTTCCCCTGAGGTTGTGAGCCCATTGGTTCAAGATTCTGACCACCTTGAATCCGATCCAACCACTCCAGCATCCAGCTTGGTAGTTGAACAAGATGGTGATGGAAGTGGAATTACTTGTGAAAATGCATCTGATAATGAAACTGAGTCGTCTGATTCTGAATCTTCTGAAGAGGCAGATGACATGCAACCCTTTCTCACCCCTGAACGATCCAAAGAAACTGATATTGATCAGCATGCTGATGATAAGTCTTCTGCCTCGAAGTCAGAAAGTAGCTCAAAGTCCTGCACAGCTGAAGATTTTGTCACCTGGCAGAGGATCATTCGCCTTGATGCCATCCGTGCAAATGCTGAATGGATTGTGTATTCACCGTCTCAGGCAGCAGTATCCGAGATCAAGGCACGCCGTCTGGCTGAGAGTGTCAGATTGAAGGATTACGACCACCTTGAGCCATGCAGGATATTCCATGCTGCTCGCCTCGTCTCTATCCTAGAAGCATATGCATTGTTTGATTCTGAGATTGGTTACTGCCAAGGAATGAGTGATTTACTTTCCCCAATCGTTTCTATGGTGGAGGAGGATCATGAAGCCTTCTGGTGCTTTGTGGGTTTCATGAAGAAAGCTCGTCATAACTTCCGCCTTGATGAGGTAGGAATCAGGAGGCAGTTGAATATAGTATCAAAAATTATCAAAGGCAAGGATTCTCATCTCTATAGGCATCTTGAAAAGCTCCAAGCGGAAGATTGCTTTTTCGTGTACAGGATGGTGGTGGTTCTTTTCAGGAGAGAGTTGAATTTTGAGCAGACACTGTGTCTCTGGGAGGTCATGTGGGCAGATCAGGCAGCAATCAGGTCTGGGATAGCTAAATCCGCTTGGGGAAGGATGAGGCTGAGGGCTCCGCCTACTGATGATCTCCTTCTGTTTGCCATAGCAGCTTGTGTACTGCAGAGAAGGAAGTTGATCGTAGAGAAGTACAGCAGCATGGATGAAATTTTGAGGGAATGTAATAGCATGGCAGGGCATTTGGATGTCTGGAAGCTTCTAGATGATGCCCATGACTTAGTGGTCAGCCTTCATGACAAAATTTAAAACATTTGTTCCTCTGTTGTTGTTTACTAATCCTGTCTTTTTACAGTTTAATTCTCCATTACTTTTAGTTGGTTGTTGCATTCTGTCGAGACCCCCTACACTTCACACTGCTTGGAACAAAAAGGCTTCTTGTACAAGGATTAAATTGTGGTCCTCATGCAGAGTGCCCACGCTCTGAACTTGTCAGGTTCTGGTGATGGTGGCAATATGCTGCAGTATTAGTAAATTTAAAATTATAAAGCATCTACTTCTTTCCTCAGATTGTCTTTCAATTGATATTAGTGAAGTAATAACTATGATGAACACTTCAGTTTAGCCCACTTTTAAGAATGTTAATGAAAGCAGGGGACAACTGCATCTCGTAAGCTGATGTTGCTCTAGTCGCGGATGTATCAGCCATTGGGGGACACATTTTGGCTGAAGTTCTTCTGGTGTACCTTCTTATGTGACTAAATGTCTCTAAGTTACTCCAAATGTCAAATATTAGTCGATACCAAGCAGAGTATGGTTTTATGTCTTGTGGACGCTTTGAAATTACAGCAAATCTCCAGTTCAAAAAGCTCTTTTGGGAAGAAAAAAACTTGAAACTCTTCGGCTCAAGCTGTTGTAAGCAAGTTCTCGCATATCGATCAATACGGAAATTTAAAAGTTTTGATGGCACACCTTTGATTGAGAAAATGAAGTATTAATGGAGAAATTTGATTTTGAAGGTGAGCCGGAGCTTTATTTGGCGAAGGTGGATCAAGTTCAAGGGGACCAGGAAATCTAAAAGCATAGGACTTCAAGCAACAAAATTTAGATTTGTTCCTCTGTTGTTGTTTACTAATCCTGTCTTTTTACAAATATCTCGCTAAGTGCTGACGACGGGTGCTATCTCAACTCCGCCCCGGGGAGTTTCTTGCTTGATTCTCGAGAACTCCTTAGTCTCCAGATCGCTTGTACTTTTTAGTCTCTTTCATCATGTTATTCAATACAATTATAAATCTTTCAAGCAATCTTTCAAGCACTCTTGTGATCACTTACTTTCTCAAGTAGTCATTCTAGTAAGCTTGCACGTTTTCAATGGTCTAAGGTTGAGCTAGTATCCGATCGTCGTTGTTTTGAGAACTAGTGTCGCACAATCTAACTCGGTAAAAAGTTAGCACGTGACATTCGGAATAAGAGCCTCGGTTCGATACATTTTCTTCCGTTATTTGCTAAATTTTTGCTTAAGCTTCCGCTCGTTGTTACATTCTTGCAAAGCAATGTCGAGACCATCCGAGGTTGCTCAACATTCTCAAGAAGTGTTTGAAGCTGGGGATCACGTCTCTCGTCGGCAGGAGAGGACGTCTCGAAGAGGCATCAAGAAGGTTAAGTCCGTTGCTAGGGGGCCGATGGCGGAGTTCGAGAAATGGCTCACTAAGATAGAGCTTGCGGTGGGCGAACATCAAGATCATTGGGACAAGCATACCGACACTATGACAGAGGTCGTCAATGCTCACATGGGGCAATTCATGGAGGAATTGCTTGGGACCGTGCAGCAAGTGCGGGACGAGATGCTGGGGGCACTCAACGATGTGGTAGAACGCTGCACAAAGGTTAGCAAGGGTAATGTTGCCTGGATCACCTCGCTCGAAGGCGACGTTAACAGGCTCAGGGTGAGCTTGATGCTTCTTGTACGCAAACACAACAACTTAAGGCACGACTCGATGCGCAAGGCGTGCAAGGGACAATGGGAGTTGTAGGGGCCAGCTTCGAGGCTTGAGGCACCTAAGCCGGGTACATTGCGAAAACCGTAAGCTGAAGGATGTAGAGAATTTTCTCTAAAATGTGGAACGATATCTTGTTGCGCTGGGCTTGATGGATGACTCGGTAAGAATTTTATCAAGCCTCCCTTTTATTTTAAAGATAGTGCTATATATTGGTGGAAACGAATGTCTCACCCTATCTGCCAAGAAGAGCCGACTATCACCACTTAGGGTAACTTTAAGGAGGAGTTCATAAAGCAGTTCTTCCCAGCTGAGGCTCAGGACGAAGCTCGGGCTAAACTTCGACGTTTACATCATAAGGGCGGCCAAATACTGGAGTATGTAAGGGAGTTATCTGACCTCAAGCTAGAATCCTAGATATCTCGGCCAAGGAGGTGCTTTACACATTAATGGATGGCCTTAACTCGTGGGCCAAGCTCGAGCTACAACGGAGGGACGTTCAAGACATCAAGACAACTTTGCGTATAGCCGAAACCCTGAGCGAGTTCCATAAGAAGGAAGGCACCAAAGAAAAAGGCAAAAAGCTAAATGTTGCCAAAAGTGGGGAAGACAAGGGAAAGTCTTCTAAGCCAATTATAGAGGACAAGGCCACTTCGGGCCAAACATCTAACGGGGACAAGCTGAAGAGGGTTGATGGGTGCTTTCTGTGTGGAGGGCCACACTTAGTCCATGAATTTTAGCCCCAGATAAAATTGGTAGCAGCTCAAGTCATAGGCCAAGATGAAGAGAGATGATTAACCTGATTGCAGCAGTCGGGCGCGGTACATGCTAAGTCTGGGACTCACAAGGGGAGAATATTCATGGAGGCGACATTCAAGAATGGTGCAAGATGGGGCATGCTTGACACCGGAGTCGACACGAGCTGTATCAGTGAGGAAGTAACTCGTTTGCTTGGAGTAAAGTGGACACCAAGCAAATGCCGCTTCAAGGGAGTAAATGGCCAGTGGACAAATCTAGTGGGGGAGCTAAAGACATCCCACTCTCAATTGGCATTTGGTCAAGTACGTTAAAATCTTCATTGCTCTTTATGGATGACTACGGTCTTGTATTTGGCATGTTCTTAGACCAAGTGAGGCCAATACTAGTGTCGGACAACAACACCACGGTGATCTTACAAGGGAAGAAAACTTGGGTAGTATATGTTCAAGCGGGAGAAAGAGCTTAGCCCGTCCCAACTAAACAAGGGGCTAAGGCGTGAGGAGCATACTTTTTTCGCAATGGTGCTTGAGGAGTAGCCACCAATGGAAGAGCCGACAAAGGAGGAAAAGATCCCGTGGAAGATTGAAGAAGTCCTAGTTGATTTCAAGGACGTTATGCCCGAAGATTTACTAAAGGAGCTTTCGCCAAAAAGGGAGATCGACCACGAGATCAAGTTGAGAACACTAGACTCTCTTTTTGCTGCCATAGACCACGGCCCAAAAGGGAAGCATTAATAGAGTAGACTGTACCGGTGAGTAAATCTAGAGTGTTGATCATGGAAAAAATATAATTATTGACCTTGCGCAACACTCCTTACCAAAAAGTTATGATATCTAAAGATTACACATATATTTCATACATCGTGCTCGACAGACGAGCATAGCAATGAACATTCGAGCATAGTTCTTGAGGCTTGAACATATTTCTTGTGTCCCTCTAAGCGTGCATAGTTACTCTTGAAGAGTGCCAAAGGAATAGGGGACTACTAAAGATACCAAAAATATTATGCTCAACAGGCGAGCATAAGATCTCTCTAGGCCGAGTATGATCTATATGGATATGTATTGTTAGTGAAGAGCTGAAAAAAGTATTGAGTAAATTCCCTATGGGCTGAGCCCCTTGCCAGACGAGCAAGAGTGATGCTCGAAAAATCAGTATCTAAAAAGGAATAAGATATTGTATATATTTGCATTTAATGTGTTAGTTCAATATCTTTGATTTGCTTAAGCTCATTCATTTATACTTAGGCTTTGGACCTCTCTTTTAAAAGAAATATTTCTTGGGTCCACCGCCTTACATACAATGTTATAAGCTTGACTCACTTGCTCTCTCTAACCTTATTTCAGATAAAGGATGCTTAAAAGAAG
>JAOTQG010115002.1:0-22025 GCA_025631175.1 Iris virginica
GGATCCCCGTACCCGCATCCTAATTTTGGATACTTTTTAAACGTATCCAAGGATCCTTAATTTTTAAAAATGACGTACCCGATCCTCGGATCCGCACCCGCACCCGATCCTTCTTGTCGGGTCCAGGTAACATAGCCTCTCACCTATTTTTGGAAAGGGCTCTATTCGTTGTTCTCTGAAATTAACCTTGAACTCTGTATTGCATTTTTCAATCTTTACCTCAACCCTTATCTATGTTAAGCGTCTTACCGAGTCTCTAAATTGTTCTGTGATATTTTTCCTATCTCATTGTGTTTTGAGGACATAGCGATCAAATATACTATTGGTGGGGGTAAAGTTCGCAATGGATTGTATGTCTTGGAGAATGGTTCTTCATCTCCACCTATAGCTCATCAAGTATCTACTAGCTCTACTTTAGAGTCTTTGTATTCATGGTATAGACGTTTTGGACACCCCTTTTTTTGGTGTTTTGGAACATCTCTTTCCTACCTTAACTAAACAATGTAGTAGGTCTGATTTTCTTTGTGAACCATGTCTATTAGCAAAACACAAACGTTATAGTTATCCTATTAGTAATCATAGAAGCATGACTCTATTTTATGTTATTCATTATGATGTTTGGGGCCCATCTCGAGTTACCGATCGTTCTGGTTATAGATGGTTTGTCACTTTTATCGATTGTCATACACGTCTCAATTGGATTTACTTGCTTCGTCATAAAAATGAAGTGTTTGAATGCTTTAAATTATTTCATAATATGATTCATACACAATATCAGGGTATTGCAGGTTTACGTACTGATAATGGTACGGAATATATCGAGGGAGGTTTTGAGTCTTGTCTTCCAATGACATTTTTCACCAAACAACTTGTGTCGAAGCTTCCAAGCAAAATGGGGTAGCAGAGAGGAAGAATGGTCATATGTTATAGGTTGCTAGGTCTCTCATGTTTACTATGCATGTTCCTAGGTTTTTATGGGGCGATGCAGTGCTAACTGCCTCATATTTAATAAACCGTCTTCCCTCTACTGTTCTCAAGTTTAATACTCCAACATCTTTTCTCCATAATACTTCAATGCACCCTCTACCACTTCGGGTGTTTGGATGTGTTTGTTTTGTCACAGGCGCCCTTAAATATGTCTTTATTGGATATTCTCCAACTTGGAAGGGGTACAAATGTTATCATCCTCCCACTCGTAGAGTTTTTGTCAAAACCACCTACAATACCGGCTTCCGAGGTCAGGTACCCCGTACTCTTAATCTCGCGTGTTCTTCTGTTCGCGCGCGAGGCCATATACAGGGTTGAATAAGGTTCGTGTCTCTTAGTCTAAATATGAAAATGATGTCACTTTTTGGGAGTCGACCCAGTATTACTCTTCAGACTCATGTTCATCCCTTCAGGAGGAGAATTTAGATAATGAAGGAATGAACATGGAATCTCCTTCTATTCCTATTTTTATTTCGGCTTGTGTACCTCAGGAGTCTCCTAGACAGGAGAAGAGGGATGAACCTCCTAATGTGGAGTCGGTTGGCAGACTTGATAGACCAGATTTGTTGACATACTCCCGCAAACAACGTGACAATGCTACTTCACCCCCTCAATTGTCTGATCCGTAAGTTAGTCTGCCCCCAATTGCTCATTCCTCCGATATAACCGGTAACCCTATTGATCTTTATCTTCCTATAGCTGCAAAACCTCATTGGCGCCAAGCGTGAGGGATTGTTAGAAAGCTAAAACATGCATTCAACATCCTATTTCTAACTTTGTTTATTATGATTCTGTTTCCTCTTTCTATCGTTCCTTTATTTCCACTTTGTCGTCTGTTTCTATTCCTCAGAGTTGGGAAGAGGCACTACTTGATCCGAAGTGGAAGAGTGCTATGATTGAAGAGATGAAAGCTCCGAAGAAGAGTGGCTTATGGAAAGTCTTGACTCTTCCTTCGGGCAAGAAATATGTCGGATGCAAGTGGGTATTCACAGTAAAGTATAAGCGAGATGGATCAATGGAACAGTATAGGCAAGGCTTGTTGCCAAGGAATACACGCAGACTTACGGGATTGACTATCAGGAGACCTTTCTCCCGTTGCCAAAATGAACTCGATTCGAATCCTAATTTCGTGAGCCGCAAATCTAGGATGGAACCTTCAGTAGCTAAATGTGAAGAATGCCTTCTTGCATGACAACTTAGAGGAGGTCTATATGGACGTTCCTCCTGGGTTCTCATCTCACATCACAGTAGGCAAAGCTTGTAAGCTCAAGGAGACTTTGTACGGGCTGAAACAATCTCCTAGAGCTTGGTTCGGAAGATTTCACATTGTTGTGATCAAGTTCGAGTTTAAACAGAGTAATTATGATCATACCATGTTTGTCAAGAGACAAGGGAGCAAGATCACAGTCTTGATTGTATATGTCGATGACATCATTGTGACATGTGATGATGAAGATGAGATCAGTTCAATCAAACAGAGGTTAGCTACTGAGTTTGAAGTCAAGGACTTGGGTCCATTACGGTACTTTCTTAGGATTGAGGTAGCTAGATCATCTCGATAGATCTTTCTCTCTCAACAAAAGTATGTTCTTGATCTCTTATCTGATACGGGAATGTTGGGATGCAAACCAGCGGACTCACCTTTTAAAGCTAATCATAAGCTTCATGGAGGTATAGGCATCGAGGTTGATAAGAAGTACCAATGGTTAGTTGGGAGACTTATATACCTTGTACATACGAGACCTGACATTGCGTATGCTGGTGATAAGCTTCATGTATTGGCGTGGTCGGTCAATACATGCATGATCCCCGTGAGCCTCACATGGATGCAGTTTATCGCATCTTGAGATACTTAAAGGCTACGGCGGGAAAAGGTGTGTTATTATATGAACCTCACGGTCATCTAGATGTCCAAGGATATTCTGATTTTGATTGGGCTGGTTCGTTGGATGATAGACCATTGACTTTTGGTTATTGCACCTTCGTTGGAGGAAACTTGGTAACTTGGCGTAGTAAGAAACAAACTGTAGTTGCAAGGTCCATTGCTGAGGCAGAGTATAGAGCTATGGCTTTGGGTGTAAGTGAGCTCATCTAGACTCGTTCTCTTCTTGCAGAACTAGAATTTCTACCGACCGAACCTATGAAGTTGCTTTGTCATAATAATGCAGCTGAATGCATTGCCCATGATTCGATTCAACATGATCGAACGAAGCATATCGAGATTGATCGGCACTTTATCAAGAAGAAGATTTCTAGTGATCTCCATTGTATTTCTTATGTAAAGACCGACGATCAATTAGCCAATGTCTTAACTAAGGGTTTTCTTATTTCAATCTTTAACTCGCATCCAAAAAAAATCTCAAAAGTCGGGGGATCAAAAACTTGTAGCTTCTGTAAAGGAACAATACTCTTGGATAGTACTTGATGAATTCAACAACAAAAAAGCCTTAATCCCAATCACTTGGGGTCGGGTACATGAATCCTTTTCACCGTTCCACTTGATTCAATGCTCAGTCACCATATAGATCACAGTCTTTTATGTCTTTGCGTATTGCCGATGTCCATGTTAATTTTGGCCTACCCTTACCCCTAGCTTGATTAAGACTAATATCATCACACTTCCTAACTGGAGTGCTAAGGGGCCTACATTGTATATGATCAAACCACGGTTCTCTCTTATTTTCTCTACTATAGGAGCTGCTTTTACAGTTCTCGTATTTTTTCATTACAAATACTATCTTTTCTAGTTTTACCACACATCCATCTAAGCATTCACATACTTGATGACTATATAACCTAATATTGCTGGCAGCTGAATTCTACCATAGAGCTGCTTAACTCTACAGTATGGCGAACAGTGCCATGTTTGTGGCAGGATGAACAATTATCAGTAAACCTCTAGGCTCTAACTCATCGTTCATGTACCAAAGATAAATATGACCCCCACTGCACTATTTATACAGTTGCAATATGATTTATTGCTGCAGAAAACGTACGAAATGTTGGAAGCAGGGAATGAGAAGGAAGATGGGGTGGGAGGGGAGGGAGAACAAAGACGAGCAGTTTGGCTATCCACTAGATGGCACACCTGTACACGAACTAGCTGCATTTAGACAAGAGACAGAGGGAGGGACTATTAGTAAGGAAATAGTAAAGGTTGTGTTCTCGTGGGTGATTTTCACCCCGGTTTTTTGATTTTTGATTTTTCTCTCTCATTGATCCCACAATTTTTCTATCTATCTATCTCTCTCTCTCTTACTTTTTACTTTAATCATTACAAAAACTCAAAACCCAAATCAATAAATCACCCATCCAAACGCAACCAAAGTTTTTTCATTCCCAATAGGTAGTGGTGAGGATCTTGGTCCTTCATCCAGTAGGAGAGACTGTCAAAAACAGCGCAGAGCAACTTGGGTCTCCACTTAATGGCACACCTTCAAACAACTAGCTTTAATAAACAATCCATGTATAGAAGAAGTCTACTGATGCTGCGGTTTCATTAGAAGATGGACTCCATAGCGCCAATTGATCCATAGGTTCACAGTTTGAACTCTTCACCTGGCCGAGAGTATATACTCTGCTTCGGAGTAGTAAAATGATCTCTTTTACTGTGAGATCCATGTTTTGATACTCATTTTCAAGGTCCTAAGATAACATTAATGGTTTCCTCCAAAGTCTCAACTCCTTAAATAATTTTTGTAGCTACTGCCAAGGCGAACGTTTACAATACAAAACATATATAAAGGATTCGCCTATTTGATGACCTTGCATTTGACCGAATGGAATGACGGAAAAAGATTCATGTAGCTGACCCCAAGTGATTGGGTTGGAAATAAGGTTGAGTGGAGTTGAGTTGACTTATTGCCAAAGTCTCGAACACGAAGAGACTGTGGGTTCTTGTCGCAAACCTCCAAGAACTCTTGCAATTAAGTGATTCCAAGACTTTTTACAGTTATCACATATCTAAGAATTTAGAATTTCTTTGAGATGTAAAGCTGCAGCCGGGAAACATTTTCCTTATGTCGTAGCACATGGAAATCTTTAACTGCATACTAGCATAGCAATATTTGAGCACCTGCAAGTTCCGTAGCTATGTTTAAGTTTGTCATCCTTACAAGAGCTCTTAATTTTTATAAGTGCATTCGGTGTCCAATGGGATGACCAGATGGCTAAGACCAATAAGTGCATTCTACTCTGTTGGTCCCAAATGGCTCAGAAATAGGCTAGAGAGGGGGAGGGGGGGATAGCCTATTTAAAATTTCTTTATAAAAGGTTTATAGGTTAAATAGTCTCACCTTCTAACAGAAGGGTTTGTAGCAGCGGAAGACTTGGTGACTTTTCAAAAAAATGGAAATCTTAGAGGAAGTTTCTTTTTACTCTGTGATTTTGGAAACCTTTACTAAAATTTCATGCAAGAAAATACTTCTGGAATCACAGTGCGGAAGAGTTCCATTCGATTGATCAAGGAGGGTTAGCACAAAACTATTTGAGATGTTCATTGTCAAAAGCTACATCCTCTAACAAGTTGGTGGATTTTGTACAAAGATCCACTAATCATTTTGCCTGAGTCATGGAAAATAAAGAAAGAAATTAAATCTCCAAAGGCTTCTCCAGAACAAATCTGACCGGTGTTTTCATGAGTGTGTACCTTACTGCACTGTTTTCACTCGTGTGTACAAATCCCTTAACTAATATCCATGGGCTATGTTACCTGGACTTGGCTACAAGGAATTGACACGGGTGCAGATCCGAGTGTCGGATCCTCCAAAATTATAAAATTTTACACCTAATGTAATGTAAAACATCCCCACCAGGACCCACACCCACGCCCAAGTCATGTTGTGTCAGACACGGGTACTTTGGCAAAAGTAAATCGTACATGTAACGTAGTCCATGAGATCTAGCGTGGGACATTTTTCCTAAGTCAAGGGAGAAAATGCTAGACTGTATAGGCTTGGATATTTTTGGGTTTGGATCTGAAAATCTATTGCGCAAAAAGTCTGAACGAAATTGGAATTTTAAATCTCAGAATTTTCTGGGTTTGGTGTGACTTCAATGGAATTCTCTCTCAACAGCTCCAACCTTCATCCTTGAAATTTCTTCAGTACGTATAGCTAAGGATTTGATTCTTGTGGACAAAGTTGCTGACG
Organism: Iris virginica; assembly: GCA_025631175.1. Lineage (NCBI taxonomy): Eukaryota > Viridiplantae > Streptophyta > Magnoliopsida > Asparagales > Iridaceae > Iris > Iris virginica. The sequence goes on from JAOTQG010115002.1 coordinate 6,138, forward strand.
TACTCTGGGACATTTGTCAAATGAAGATATGGGAAATTTGAATTTGTAGTGTACTGTCCATATTCCCCGAGTACTACTGCCCGTATTCCCTGAGTACTAGATGCGTTGAAACGAGGCACGTGTTGTAACAGAATTATAGTGCACCTTCAAATAGTACTGTATTTTTTAAACAAAAAATATCTTGCTTCTTGGACTTCATTCACGGAAAGGCTTTGCAAAATCTTTCAATGAATTGAGACCTTTCTTAAGAAGTGGAAACCTTGAGATTCCAAGGCTTCTGCGGAATACTTATGTAATATAAAATAATGAGCCAAAGTAACCCTGCAATTTTCAAAAAGAAACCCTTGAGATATCCAAGCCTTAGTAAAAATGCTAAACATTTTTAATATATGATACTACCCTAAGATATAATATTTCAAAGTGAAGGGGCAAATCAATTAATCATGAATGGCAAATAATCAAATTCTAGCATTAGAGAAAATATCCTAACATACTTAAGCAGAAAATATTGGCTAAACACTATTAAAAATCCAGATCACCTTGAATAGTGTTAACTGCCCTTGTTGCAAGATTTCTAGGTTTGTATCTGGATTTGCTAAAATTCACATGCATCAAATGGAGATGTGTGATAGGTAGGAGAAGAGTGGCCCCTTGCTTTATAGCCAAGCCACTGAGGGTAAAAAGAAGAATAAAGAAAGGCATAAGAGAAAACAAGAAGTGTTGATTTATTTGGTTTTGCTGATTTCTCCTTCTTAAGTTACTAACTCATCTAAATGCTTAACCTTTTAGACAGGGTCGCAACGATGAATACCGAGACTAATATTCCCCTTGGTCACACTCCTAGGAAGCAGGAAAATAAAAAAGTATACCACTTGGTGATGAACCAAAAATTGGGCAAACATGTACACTCATTATACTGGGGAGTACCAATTTCAAGTGCCATGACTTGTACATCACATCATGCAAATAGATCTCTGATACCATCCGCAGGCCTAAAGAATTTTAACTTCCTAACTATTGGCTATTTTTTGGTCCGTCAATGCTTGCCTTGGTGTTAGTTCAGTATGTGTATGTATATGTGTGTATGTGTTTCTTTGAATGTGTAAGTCATTAATATCAGCTATTGGATGGGAGCATTATTCTTTTATCCCTTTTATCTGGCTGTTACATATTTTTTTCAAATATACATTTCCCCGCAAGTTCACCTTGAAAGGTGCATGTGGATGCAATCATCCACTTTTCCTATCTGTTGTTCATGAATCCAACCATGACTTATGGGTATAGCTTTCATTTCAAGTGATTTGGGCCTTGCTCTGACTCTTGAAATTCACCTGGTAAGTTTTACTCATTTAGGTTGCCAGCCAAGAGACTTATGGAACTTTGGGTGCTATTGTTAAAAGCCGAACAGGAAACCGTCAGGTTGGCTTCCTCACGAATCGGCATGTGGCAGTTGACTTGGATTATCCAAACCAAAAAATGTTTCATCCTTTGCCACCAAGCCTTGGACCTGGAGTGTATCTGGGTGCTGTAGAAAGGGCAACATCATTCATCACAGATGATCTTTGGTATGGCATATTTGCTGGGACAAACCCAGGTAATGAAAATCCCATTATAGATTACTAGTAATGTCCTATCTTGATGTATGCTACAGGCTCTGTGCATTTTTTTCTTTAGGCTTCATAAAACCAAGGAATTTTTTCGTACCGGTTGCTTCAGACTTTCTTGTTAACAGGACTATCATTGAAGAAAACTTGTTCATAGTGTGTCTTACAGGCAGGAACCATTCACCGAGCAATGAATCATAAGCCAGCATAACCAGCAGTAAGCCAGTGAGGGCTGGGGAGGAGAACGATTCTATTGACTTCATAATGCTTCAATAGCATGGAATAATAATCAGTTTAACTGATAGCTAGCTTGTATGTTAATTATAACCAAATCAATCTCCTTCGAACTGTTGTTGCGATTTTCTATCTAGATATATATATACTATATTTAGTTTTGCTAAGTGAAGTAGAAAACTCTTATATGGCATTGCTACTTTTGGAAAAGTATATGGTTTGGCTGGTTGCATACATTGGATGCGGTCGAGAGGTCTATCTTATGCAAGCTGACAAGAAGCAGAAGAGGAAGAACATGCCTACCTTTGGACATAATCTTCTATTTCTGGTAGCTAAGATAGACTAGTTAGCAAATTCCCTAGTACTGCAACTCTCCTCGAGTGTTACACAGCAATAGATAAACAGGCTATTTATGGTTGTTATAAAACAACTTCCCTAGTACTGCAACTCTCTTCTAGGTGTTACACAACAATAGAAGAACAGGCTATTTTGGTTGTTATGGAACAACTAATTTTCTTTCCAAACATTTTCATGGTGGTTGCAAATATACTTCTCTTGAATGAAGTCTAGGCTAGTCATAAAATATCAAATAATGTGTTGAACAGTGTCCTTTACACCCTATGTCCCTATATATCAATGGATTTGATTCAACTCAACTCAGCCTTAGTCCCAATCCTCAGCGCATATATCAAGACATTAGTGGAGGTGATTTCTGGAATATGGAGTATGGACATTGTCTTCTGGAAATGATTTGTATCAACCTCTTATCATCTAGGAAAAAAATTGATTTCGATTTTTAGTGTTTAACCCCAGGTGAGATGACCTCCATCAATGCTTGATACTCTAAAGCTATGCTAATGGTGCCGACGAGGGTCAGATACAAATATGGATCCGGGTGACATGGGTACTTTGGCGAAGGGTCAGATACAAATATGGATCCTCCAATATCGTAAGATCACCAAATATAAGTGTGAAATAGCCACATCGACACCCATGTCATGTCGTGTTGACATGGGTACTTTGGTGAAGGGTCGAGGTTGCATAGCTCTAAAGATGCATGCAGGTCTGGGAAAGCAGGAATATTGTAAGGATGCTGATAAGCAAGCTAGCTATCCCGAAAGACAGGGTTGCAGGTGATTTGGTAGACTGTATATGTGAATGTAAGATCTTCACGAGAATACTTCAATTCCATGACTCCTGGAGTTTTAAATCTTTGTAGCTATCAGTATACTATTTTCGTAATTATCTTTTATAAAGCTCTTGAGATTGGACGTTACTTCCATCAATGGCAACAGTTTCCAGTCTTGCCAATATTCTAGTTCTGGCGTCCATGCAATTTATAGCGGCTTTGATCATGGGAGTGCCTCCAGTGAGCATGTGCTATGTACTATTACTTCATCACTCCCTTTTCAGTTGGAGAAGAATTTGAAAATTTTAATCTAGTTTCTGGGAGGTTCAAGTCGCTCTGGTTCAGGAGCAAGTCCAGAGGCAGCACAAGAAACAAGTTCTGACTGCCTGAGGTCGAGTGCTGATACCGATATATGTGGTTAGATCTTATCTTCTTCACTACGCCCATTGTAATAACCCAAACTTAGGCTTTATATCTGCCATGCGTCTATGCAGACTAGGTATAAATAACTGGTCAACCAAAGTCAAATTATCAACATAGGCTGACATGTCACATCACAGGCTGGGCCAAATCTTGTAATTAAGGTTGCAACCTTCACCCTTTTATAACCTTGAGGATAGCAGAATGGCTGAAAGCAGACCAACAATGTGATTGATGATGATGATGGTGAAGCACATACACTTATGCTGTTGATGCCAATGACTTCGAATTCTTCCTTTATGCTGTTGATACCAATGACTTTGAATTCTTCCTTTATGCTGTGATTAATCCGGATGCAGTAAAAGGTGGTGCTACGTTTATGAAATCTAAGGATGCAGTAGAAGGTGGTGCAATGTATCGCAGCATTTCACACATAAATCACTGGTTGAGAGAAATCTAATACGACAAGGATTTGAAGAGTATGCTAATGCATGGAAAAGAGATTTTTGATGTCTAATCTAAAACAAATGCGCCCATCTGTCCTGTACATAATCTCAGATATGCACCATGTACGTCACTATCATTTTCTTGATGTATCATAGTAGATAGTACAGAAGTTTGAAGAATCTAAAATAGTGAATTCTTGGTGCCTTATGTGTGAAAAGAACAACTTCTTTGTGTGCTCATGACCTATCAATGTTGAACACAATGTTGTGATATCATGGTTTTCCTTTGCTTTGCGCATATGATTTCTCCCATGCATCTGACCTCAGACATGCTTATCACAATATTGTTGCCATGCAGAAACCTTCGTTCGAGCAGATGGAGCTTTCATCCCTTTTGCAGAAGAATTCAACATTGCGAATGTTATGACATCTGTAAAAGGCATAGGGGATATTGGTGATGTCAATGTTATAGATTTGCAGTCTCCAATCAGCAGTCTCATTGGCAGACAAGTGGTGAAAGTTGGAAGAAGTTCTGGATTGACTACTGGGACGATAATGGCCTATGCCTTAGAGTATAATGATGAAAAAGGAATTTGCTTCCTTACTGATTTTCTTGTCGTTGGTGAGAACCAGCAGACCTTTGACCTTGAAGGTGACAGTGGAAGCCTCATTCTCCTTACGGGTCAAAATGGGGAAAAACCACGGCCTGTTGGAATCATCTGGGGTGGGACAGCTAATCGAGGGCGGTTGAAATTGAAAGTCGGGCAACCTCCAGAAAATTGGACCAGTGGAGTTGATTTGGGCCGTCTTCTTGATCTTCTGGAACTTGATTTAATCAAAACCAATGAAGGGCTACAAGGTTTGTTTTCTATACCATTTTATATTAAATTTCTTAAGAGTATTCACTATTGTTTTATTTTGGGTGTTTAAGTTAATGCCTTGAAAAACGATCCTGCATTTATTTATTGGTTTTACGAAATAGTCCATGCTACTCCTTGATGTTAGCTCTGCTTAAGATAAGAAACTTAACGTGCTCAAGGGCCTATGTTCTTCTTCTTTTGTGTGTTTGTTCGGCTTTTGTAGGATTGGGTGCAAGGTATCGTGGAACAACTAGCTTGCAACTCACCAGGGTTGCAATAAGTTTCATTATGCTTGTTGTCAACTTGTCTTTGATATGTGGGAGAATCTTTGCTATCTTTTATCAAGAAAGAGTTTTATGTGGAGGAATATGTTTGTACCAACAAATAAAGAATACTCCCTTCAATATTAAATAACTGTCTACTTTGACTTGGCTCATTGTTTAAAGGAAGTCATTTGACTGTGATTAAAGAATGACATGAGTCGTTGCAATCAATTTATGTGAGACCTTTTGGCAAAATGTGGTAAAAATTCTTTCTTGACTTTCCCTAAATGGAAAGGGACAATTTTTTTTTAGATCATCCCGAAAAGGAATGAGGGACACTTATCTAAGATCGGAGGGGAGTGTGCATTTGTGTGTGTATATATATACATATATAAATATATATAAAGGGGCTTATTCGGCTAAAAACCTAAATATTCAGCGAACTCTGCGAACCACATTGTTCCATCAAATTATCAGTGAACAAATTGATGGATCAATGAACAAATTTATTTTGATGGATCAATAAACCACGTTGATGGATCATAATTTATCTTGATGGATTACAGTGATATCTAACTATGATTCATCAAAATCAATTTGATGGATGAATGTGATTCGTAGAGTTCGCAAGTTTGCATTTGATCAACTATATATATATATACATATATATATATATATAAGGTTTAACTAATATCCCCACTAGTTGTAGGAGTTTAGCAATGTCCTCATTTTTACTTTTCCAAAATGCCCTCACTTTTTAATTTTTAATATTTATTTGGATGGGTAAAAATGTCAAAACCGTGTATAGAAAAATGTGCTTGTATTTAATGCATGTTAAAAGTACATATGCAATGATTGGAACATTGATTAGTGCAATGTTTGAGATGATAATTAATTATCAAGTACATTTTTCTATACACGGTTTTGACATTTTTACCCCTCAAAAAAAATATTAAAAATTAAAAAGTAAGGGCATTTTGAAAAAGTAAAAATGGGAACATTGCTAACCTCCTACAACTAGTGGAGATATTAGCTAATCCCATATATATATATATATATATATATATCATAACTCCATATTTTAAGTGTAGGTCCTATCCATCCAAATTGGAATTCCTCCTCCTTTCTTCCTTTACTTTTCAGTTTCAATTTCTTACCCATTTACTATACTTTATTATAAGCACAACACTCCCTCCAAATTCCAATGCATTTCAGGATTCCCCGTTCCTCTCTTTTATCTCATCTTGGCGCTATTTGTCATTTGATGATCATCTATACTCAACAAAGGCATGTCACAAGAAAATCCATGTGCATTGCCCATAGGTTCTCTTCCTAGTATTTATATACGGATGAATATGTTTGGATCTCTGTGAAATAAAATCTAAATCATGATTACCATTTAAGATGAGTAGAGAATGGTGAAAATGTATGTAGACAAAATATGGGGACTACAGCAATTAAGGGTCTGATATGTACCTATAATTTCAGCTGGGGTACCCATTGCTATACCTTTCATAGCAATCAAGTAACCAAATTGATGAAAGTTAGATTTTTGAACGAACCTCAATTTCTGACACTATCTGCCAACAATCGTGCTTAACTTCCACGTTCCTCCTTCATACTTTTCGTCCTCCTTTCTTAAATTGCAGTCAAACTACTTAAACTACTGCATAAACTCCCAACATTGCATACAAAATAACTCTAAAACCAAATGCCATCATTCCCTAACAAAACCCATCTTCCTGGAACTACTGTCGTTGGCATGTACAAATTTACCTCCTCAGTTACAAAACCAAATTATCCGAGCAAAACCTTTCCCTTCCACCTCCTGTTCGGTAATAAGGATTCTTAACCAGATTTGTAACGAGATCCGGTGGTCATTGTTTGGTAAATTCAAGGGAAGAAGTTTAGGGACATGACGAATGATGTGCTGCACTAAATCAGATATGAATCAGGTGTTATTACGAGATCATAAAACTTCAATCGACGATTGATCATGACTACAGACTCACATAAATTTGTTTCCAAAGGAAACAATGAGTGCATCAATAGTGTAGAGGTTTATTATGGTGGTGGACGGGCCGGAGGCAGAGATCGACCAAGTATTGACGCTGCCTTTGTTGTGTGTCGGAATAGAAGTGGATTACTTGGTAGCATGTCAAGAATCTCAACTGACTTGAAGGTGTCAATGGGCAAACATACATGTATTTCAAGTGCTTATTACTATAAAGGGCATATGCATAACTAGTATCTATTGAACTTAAGATATACATCACTTTTGGTTCTCTTTTTTTCTTTTTACCTTTTTTATCATACATGACTTTCTTATTCCAACCCTGCCTCCTTTTTGGCTTAATTGTATTCTTCATTTGTTATATATTCCATAAAAGAGTCCACTCTTTATCTTTTCTTTGACCAAATTGAGCATACTTTGACAAGAATGTTTGGATGAACATACGCGTTCCCACTTAAGTATAAAAATTGCAATACTTACTGTTCTTTATTTAGCTTTTAATGGTTGGAATTCTGTAACCTAAAATGTAACAGTATGTTGCATTTCATTTGATTTAGTCTTATTTGACTTAAAACATGGAAAGTGGGCTCTTTGATTGGAACGGAGGGAGTATTGTACATGATACATTGTAAGATTGTACCGTTCCCATACAACATTTCTGCTGATTTTTCTTTTCATATAGATGCATTGCATGAACAAAGGAATGCTTCGGCAGCAGCAATTAATTCCACCGTTGGAGAGTCGTCTCCTCCCGAACGAGTACTTCTTAAAGACAGATCAGAAGAGAAGATTGAGCCGCTTGGGTTGAACATCGCACAAACTCCTACAGATGGTCACCGGAGGCTAACCTCATCATTCATGCATGAGTTTCAAATTGAAGGCGGTAGTGAAGCAGTGCCTAATGTGGAGCATCAATTCATACCAAGTTTTCCAGCAAGATCTCTCTTACACCAAAACAACCGATGTGCTGAGTCTGAATCGAAAAGTCTTTCACCTCTAAGGAATGGATCTGAAGAGATTTCTGTTTCCCTGCAGTTGGGTGAACCAGAACCAAAGAGAAGAAAACAATCCGATTCTTCTGATCATTGACAACCTAAAATAAATAACCCATTCCAGAGTAAGACCATTTTAGGTCAAGCTGTGATGGGCTCTCAAGTTCTGAACTGTAAGTATTCTGAAGTTTGAATTGAGGGAGCATATGAAATCCACTTTTGCTGTCCACCCTATCAAATATTTTTCTTTCACTTTCTATCATTTTCCCCTACCTTTTGGGGGGCATAATCTGGTATTGATTACAACTATATCGCAGTATTACCTTCATCCCTTGTGGGTTATAAAATAGTTGAGGGAAAAACAGTTGTTAGAATGTGGTGGGTGCATTTGCCTCTCCAGTCTCCATTGTATCATGCTGGTCAGTTATTTGTATGGCAAATACTTCATAAAATTTGTGGATAGTATGAAAAAGAATGTATCTTTTGCTGGAAATTCAATTTCGAGTCTCTTATGGCAATGATTGCCCTGGATTTGAACCTAAAATTGTTGGAATGTATATTTCATAAGATTCAGTTTTCTCATGTATTACATAACTGTACATTTGGACATCCTTTCCATTTCCTAGAATGAATGATAGGCTTTACGCAGAACCTTTTAAGAGCACAGTTGGATAGTTATGCAAAAGTTTTTTAGTCAATCACTTGATAGTAACTTAACAAACAATATGCAAAGCTAGGTCTCCCAATGCCCCCAAGGACCACTTGATTATCCACAAGCACGAATAAAAAATGCATGTATTCATATTGAGTGATGCAGATACAAAGACTTCTGTTGATCATGAGACCTGAATCATCATTCATCGCAAATAGCTGCCATTGTGGGGAAGGAGAATTTTCCCCATTTTGCTGATACGAGATTTAAAAGGCAAAACAGTTTGAACTTGAACCTCGCTCTCATCATAACAAATACTTGTTTTCATATATTAGCTAGTTCAGTGGTCTACTTTTCCAGCTTGCAACACATAAGGTATTATTCATACTTCCCTTTCAAGTTTGTGTTCTTGCCACTCAGCCATCTATATCTGCATTTCTTGTACGTGTATGTGTTTACAGTTGACTTAAGCTAGGTAGTCCAATCCTAAAGACCTTCACGTGATTGTGAGCAAGGTGCAGTAAATGATCCGTACTTGCCAGACTGGTGAAATGAGTAGATTGCAGAGGAGACACAAATACTGCTACCTTACCTAGATGATTATGCAGGAGCACTTCTGGCCTATGCTAAAAGTCGCTAGCATTGGTGAATCCCTGGGATGATGTTAGCAGCCGAACTGTATCTTACCCTAAAGCTGTGGCCTCTTCGAGCAAGAGATATTTAATCTGTCATCCTCGTATCCTTACTTCACTGTAGTTATTGGCTGGTAAAGACAACGAGGTGCGGTCTAGTGGTATGACGTCTCCCCTGTTTTCAATAGGTTACGAGTTCGAGTCACGTTAGAAGTAAGTGGGGAACCACCAACAATCCCCATAAAAAAAAATTATTGGCTGGTAAAATAACTGTTTCAGGAAGTGGAAAAAGAGTCCATTCCAGTGAGACCAGTTACGCAGAATGATAGTATTTTCTTCCATTGGAGCTTTTGGTGAGGAGTCATCTAACGAAACCTTGAAGACTGACTTTCAGAGTGGGTACAGGCATATCAGCTACGGCAACTTTTATCCTTCAAAGCTCTATGATTTTCAGACTGGGACTACAGTGAGAATGGCTGACTTAGTTGTTGGTTCCAACATCTGCTGCTTTCTTAGCAATTGCATGGGTGTTTTTCAGTTTTGTGGCTTCCCTAGAAGACTTTGCACAGCTCAATGAGATAATCCTTAGACATCATAAGCCTCAACAATGGCTGCAGCAAAGTTCAGTGTTTTCAGTTTTCTCTTCCCTTAGGTCAGCTTCAAGTGGTTTTTGTCAGCAGGTCAATCAGATATGTTTTACCAACACACAGCCTACTCTTATTAGAACTTGCTAGCAATTTGTTTCCTTTTGACTAAGACTCTAGATCTTAAATTGCTTAGGTTTCTAGCATACAGCATCACCTAAGCTGTTTTAGGAACATAGTTGGAACACATAGAAGGTACCAAAAGATTGCATATGCTTCAATTTAAGGTATATATATCCCTAAAAGGGTTGGATAAATCTAGCTCATCATTGATCATATTGATCTAATTGAGCACAATTTCTTCTCTCAAACCCAACACCAAGTAAGTCTATTCCTAGCCAAGGAGGAAACTGTAGAGATAGTTGCCATTAACCTTGAAATAATCCCAGGTCAGTTGCTAGAATATGGACCTCTTGAGCAACAACAATCATTAATCCCAGTACAAACTTGAAAGTAGATTTTGCTCAAGTGGAAAGTGAACAATCTGTTATAGTGCACACATAGTTTGACAAGGGTAACACCAACTAAGCCTAGTGCTTAGAATTGTTTCAACTAAACCTATATATAGATTTTATTTGTTCTTCTCAAATACGTTGTATATGTATACTTGCATTAGATTGACGATGTAACCAAATTCTTGAAATTAATCGATCTAGCTCTATGGACGTGTAGCTTGCAAAGCAGTTAAAATCTAGCACCACTTCCACTACTTGTGAGAAGACGCAATATTTGTCTCCACGTACATGTCTTCATACTTTCAAATGAATCCATAGAAGTCATCTTGTGTTCTTTGCATTTCATTGTTCATTAAGTCAATGGACTACTATGCTTCTGAAGCTACTTGAAGTCCTCGTTCACCTGTTGACTCGGTTGATGGGCTTCAAAGCTTTTTACGAGTATAGCCTATGGGATCCTGAGAGCTGACCAAATATCATAAAACAAAGAAAAATGGCACGTAGTTTTGTTCTTGATGAGGGATGGGGAGGGATACAAATAGTCTTGTACATATAATCATCAAAATCTCTACATACGAGCATTCCTCACATGCATTATTCAGAGTTGCAAATGTATTTGCTTGCATCACAATCTATCACCCAAGTTGAAGAAAATGATACCTGTTCCAAGAAAGAACTTGTTTGTTTCAAAGGCTCTTTTATGGAGCAGCGTCTTCTCTATATATAGTTTCTTTTGCATTCCCACCTTTTCATTATGGTACATGTTTACCACCTAACCTTATTATTGGTTTTTTTGCAGTTTTACATGGAGATAAAGGAGTTCTTATGAAGCACTTTTTTTACCCAGCCATGAAATGCCCATTGTTTAGGTTTGCAGTAAGTCCTTAAAATAGATATGGAACGCCTATCGTTTAGATTTTGCTACAAGTCCTTAACATGGATGACCTAGTTCTTTCATCCGACTCATGGAGCAAGGAGAACTCATTTTCATTCTTAAGCAATCTACTTCCACAATTCTAACAAAGGTACGCTCTCATGGAGCCTAGGCAGAATTTGATGAAGAGAACGTGTATGAACTCGATCCTTTGTGGATAAACCCTAACTATTGTGCTTGGGAGTATTACAATTAGATTTAACCTCCTTTGGTAACTTTTCTCCTAATTTGAAAATACCAACATCAAACATTTGATCATAAGAGTCAAAATCTAATTGACAAAAGACGTACTATTACTTTATATGGATAAAAAATTAGTGGCTTTCGACCACCAAGTCGGCATGCTTATGTGGTGGTCTTAATTGATATTCAAAACGTTTGAAAGTTCTGAAGTTAACATTTGGTTGGTGCCAACAAGGCCCAAAAGACTTCATTGAAAACATTGTTAGTAAACACAGATAAAGTGAAATAGAAAATAAAAACAGAAAATTACTTCTATACACAAAGCAACCATATAAGGAACATTGCCTTTATAATGTAAGACAAGTGACTTTTACTTTTTTCAAGACCTTTTTTTCCCCCTCTTTTTGTTCTTAATATTACTTGATTTATATCTGCAGTAAAAGAGGAGAATCTGGTCCATATTTGCATAAAAAGTGAGATAGCAAGAATAGGTATTTAGCTGTAGGATTCTCTTGGTTCCTCAGATTGGAGTTTTTCTAACTTAGTATTTTTTGTAGCCATGTGATACTAGCCATGGAATATATGTAGAGTACTTTTTTCTGTTCTTTTCTACTGCCATTATAGTACTATGAAAAATCATTTGTTGCCATGTAAATTTTGTTTTTACTTGCTGTGCCCCCAGTGACCCTTCATATTATCTGCACATAAAAAAACAACAGAATTGCAGAGAGAGAGAGAGAGAGAGAGAGAGAGAGAGAGAGAGACAGAGAGACAGAGAGAGGGAATAATTTGGAGCATACAGAACTGAAGATAAATATGCATTCCTGAACTCAGATGTGAGCATTCATGTGTTGTGTAAGCAGCAAAAGAATCATAGGTTTGTAATTTGACAATGCTGAAGCCAAAAAAATGATTGAAAAAGTAGAGCAAAAGATTAGTTAATTAGCAAGATAAGAAGTTAGGAGTCAACACAGATGTCATTAATCATAGACATTCTGAATTTTACAAATTCATTTCCTCAAATTTATAAGATCTTGTTCAGGAAAGTTTAAAAAGAAAATGGGCAAATTACAAATTCAATAATCATGTTAATTATCAAGTACAACACATACCCTATTGATGAGAAACGGTTTTCGATCCGAACCTGATCTTGTGGAGAAAGTATATACTCTTCATAGATATTGTTGGTGTATGAGTGATTGAAGCTGCAAGATGACCTGATAATATGGGAACCACATCTAATGGCATGAGCTAGTTCTTACCAGATCATGCTGGCAGCTTCAGCCTCTCAAACCAACATAACTCTTCACTCTATCAATCTAGCTAGTAGCCAGATTAGGTTTATGGACAACGAACACGAGCATGAGAGAAATGTTAAAGAACCAGAAAGATCGGTGCATGCGAGTCGGGGCCGAACTTATAGATGTCTGGTTTACTTTCGGGTAGAAATAAAGAAAGATCGAATTTTGGTTTAAAGAAAAGAATGATGATTTAAAAGGGATGAAAGGATGGGACGAAGAACACACGAGAGACGCATGCATATTATGTCATTACAGGTTTGGGGGTGAGAGGGGGGAGGGGGGGAAGCTCTCGTGACTTAATTTCCTCCCTTTCTTCATCTACTAATATTAATGCGCCTTTCCTTCTCTTGTACAGTGCTCATATATAGTTTTAGTGTGTTGATTTTAATGGTAGCTTTTGCTCTTTTCTTACTCCAGCTAGCTATTGAAGTTGACCTATCCCTCTCTCACTCTGTGTGTGTGTGTGTGTGGTTTTTTCATCAATTTTTAATTTCGAGCCATAGGTAAGATTTTATTATTTTTAGAACAAAAGTGTTACCAGAAGTGTAGACTTTTACGTTTTAGAGCCCAAAAATCAAACACGTGACATGACAATGTTGGGTCCACTAGGTATTTATAATTCATATACTTTGTACCATATACCAACTGCATCTATATACGATAGACTTAAGTTGTTAGTCCCTATACTTTGTTAAACTTTGTTTAGACCCCTCAGTTTCAGTCATATTTATTGATGGTGTCAATCATTTCACAAGAGTCTAGCAAAAAAAAGAGTAAAAGCAGAATTTCTCTGATGATTGAACCGGGCACGAGGGAATGGATCTTTTTTCTGCAACAAAAAAAATCGGAGCAAATTTGACTTGGCACAACCTAATGATAGATCCAATACCAATGATCCATAGATCTCATAGAAAATGTTTGATGCTTCTTGGGTCTTCTTCGGGAGTCCAACCTTACCAAAGAAGAACTAACATCCTAGCTAAGCAGGTGATAACGTTGTTGCACAGTTCAAAAATAATATTATAGTTCCTACTACTACTATTAATATAGCAATGATAAGTATGTATCGATCCACAAGGACTTTAGATCTCAATTCTATAAATTATCAGTTTTACTTTCATTTCATGATACTCCTTTTGTGCATGAGATTGATTATTATCGAAGATTATTCTAAAAGCTTTGATAGAGATTATTTTATAAGATGGAATTCTAGGAGGAAGGAGTCAATTATAAACTAACATTTATACTTTTAATTCAGATTTGTATTGTTTCTTGTTCTAGGGTTAATTCACTTAGTCAACGTTTGGGACATTTGATCAAGATTTGCAATCGTCCGTGCTTATGACTACTGTGACATTTAAGGTCACGATCCACCGAGCAATCATAAACCCTTTACGTTCACAGCAATTATGTGAACCTAGAATTTTCCTAGTTTGCATGGACACAAATAGGTTCCAACTAGTTAGTTTGATTTAGCCAACATGTATTTACTGATTAACCGGACATAACACATATTCCATCATCGATTCCAGAAATAGCATTTGTAACTACTATTTGAAGAAAAGAACATACATCCAATTAAACAAAACTAGACCAATGAATCAAATAGGAAGTTTTATTTCAATAATATAATTGTAGCCGAGATTTACCTTCAACTCTTATAAGAGCGGATTAGTTAATCATACTCTAGAGACGTTCTTGATGGTTGTGTGTCTTGTACGTGCTCTAGATGTGTTTTACAAAAGCTGAGAAAATGTGTTTAACTAGACATTACAAAAAAAGTCCAAAACCCAAGTCAAAACCCTAAAAATAGCCTACAATCGAAGTGTTGGGACAGTAGCATGAGGTCACGCCCGCAACCAAGTAGGTCACGACCTGTTTAACTAGACATTACAAAAAAAGTCCAAAACCCAAGTCAAAACCCTAAAAATAGCCTACAATCGAAGTGCTGGGACAGTAGCATGAGGTCACGCCCGCAACCAAGTAGATCACGGCCGCGACCTATGTCCTTTTGAATTATCCTCTTTCTGCTATCTTTTACACTTTAGCTCCTTGGTCTTTGAGGTCACGGCCGTGACCTATGTTCTTTTGAATTTTCCTCTTTTTGCTGTCTTTTGCACTTTAGCTCCTTGGTCTTTAACAAGTTTATACCGTTTGCTCGTTTTAGCTCCAAAATGCCTCAATTCTCGTACTTTCACTACCAAAAAAGCCAAATTGCGTCGAAAATTAGCGATGGAATTCCGTCGCAATATTCATGATAAAAATAATTTTAAAAAAAGAAAAGTTATATCTTGCGACGGAAATCCGTCGCTGATTTTATAAATATAGCGACGGAATTTTGTCGCAAAAGTACATTATTCGTCGCTGATTTAATAAAGATGACGACGGATTTCCGTCGCTATTATTATTTTAAACAATTAAAAAATTGTATTTTATATTAGCGACGCAATTGTATTAATTAAAAAATAATAATAATATTTTTATAATAAAATTCTAATTTACAATAATGTACTACTGGGGAGGATAGGGAGGAGGAGGGAAAATTCAATCGGAGGGGTCCCAAACAGCTGATCGACGAAATCATGATACAGATTCTGCCGTACTGTCGAATCTGGATCTAGGTGCTGATCTGAGGGACCCAAGCTCGGTGTCAGTAGGTGATGGGTCGAGACATAATAAGGCGACGGCTGGACCCGCGCCGCAGCCATGGCGGTCTGCACCTGCGCCGTGATATGAGCCTGAAGCGTCGGCACAAGCTCGAGGTCCACCTGAGCTCTCAACTCAGCCGGGTCCTGGGCATGCTTGGCTTCCATCTCACTTCGCTAGCGAACTAGCTTCTATTCGAACTCTTTCTCCAGCTGTGCCGCTATTCGCGCCTCCATATCTTGTGCTGCCTAGGGCGAGATCGTCTGAGACATGCTGCTCGAAACTGATGCGCTGCGTCGCCTCCTGGACTTTAATCCCAAGATATGGATCCCGCTATCCCCAAAATCGTACACTCGATCGAATTGAGTTTGCCGAGACCCTTTCTGTACCTCATATCACAGTTCGGAATCGATGAATCGTGGTTCCGAGGTACTACTCCCTGCTTCCCCCTCTTGCCTACTAGCAGCGGCTCGAGATGC
>JAOTQG010115003.1:0-11392 GCA_025631175.1 Iris virginica
TAAGCGGACACGTATCCACCCTCCTTCCCGAAGGTAAATAGTAAGTATGCATTAGCTTTGGAACAAATTTTATCATCCGCTGCGAACCTCCCTTAGTTGCGAACCTGCTTATTGCCTTGTACCATGAAATTTTTAACTGTGAACCATGACTATGTGGATCATGAAATTTATAGCTGTGAACCATGAAATTTAACCGTGAATCATGAAATATGTGAAACATAAACTTTATAGTTGTGAACCATGGAATTTATAACTGGGAACCATAAAAAGTCAGCTGAAAATCATGAAATTTGTTGAAATTTCATGTTTTTCAGTTGACTTTGTATGGTTCGCAAGTTGGCAAATTATTTGTGGTTTGCAGCTGAACAACTACCTATATATATACACACACTCACACACACGCACACACATATATCAAATAAAATCCTAAATAACCTACAAACCGTGCAAACCAATGGGATCCAAGAATTTGATATTTGTGAATCTTAGTCAAAATAACACTAAGATCGACTAAGATCCACAACTATCAAATTATTGGAGCCTAGTGGTTCACAGGTTTTAGGTTTTTATTTGAATCAAATGAGAACATAATTAATCTAGGAACCGTTGGAACCACTATGATCCAAGAATTTGAAATTTATAGATCTTAGTTGATATATGTGGATCCTAGTTAATTTTTATGGATCTTAGTTGAATTTTGTGCATCTTAGTCAAAATAACATTAAAATCCATTAATAGCAACAATGTTTCATAATTAAGAACTATGATCCACAAATATAAAATTCTTGGATCCAAGTGGTTTTCACGGTTCTCATTTGAATTGATATTATTGGAATTTTTGGCAGAATTGGCTATTTCCTCGGTTATTTTGTAGGTTTCAAGAACATGATTTGAGGCTAAACGGGTAACATAGAGGTCCTCAGCGATTGGGGACTCTGTCCCTAAGATGGGCTTCTGTTATAGCCATAATAGGCAACCCTTGGTTATGGAAGTCTCGACTAGGCTATGCCTATACATATAGGTAGCGGGTCAAATGAGAACCCAAATAATTTGAGAACCGTGAGAACCTCTAAAATACAAGAATTTGATATTTATGCATCGTAGTTAATATTTATGTACCCTAGTGTTATTTTGACAAATATCAATTAAGATTCACAAAAATCAACTAGGATACATAAATATCAGTTAGTATACATATCTATCAACTAGGATACATAAAAATTCAATCCTTGTATCCTAGTGTTTCTCACGGTTCCTAGATTATTTAGGTTCTCATTTGAATAAGCCCCTATACCAAAATCAACTAGGATACATAAATATTAGTTAGGATACATAAATATCAACTATGATATATAAAAATTCAATTATTGTATCCTAGTGGTTCTCACTGTTTTTAGATTATTTAGGTTCTCATTTGAATAAGCCCCCATATTATATTTATATATATATATATATATATATATATAATCTAAATCATTGTCTTTGATCAGTTTAAAAAAGGTTGGGGCTAAATGAAAAATGCTTGGTGCGGACCGTAGGGGTAAATGAACAGAAAACAAAGTACATTGATTACCAGGATCTAACAAAAATCCGGGGGATTCCATTTTTCAGAATCATAGGAGAGAAGGTTCTCTAATAGCTACAGGCTTGGATCAAATGGAAAAGACATAGTTGAGGAAAAGATTGCTTTTCCTGGATGACATGAAATTGCTTTTCATTGAACAATAGGCTACTGCTGAAACATGGAATAATAGAAATCTTAGATCCATCCACTAGATATGGTAGAAAGTTGTATGAGGTCTAGGCAAAGTAGATGCAGAGGCCTAGTATGGATCAACATGAACCTCACTAGCTGTCCCATAATCAGACCAGTTACTGCTGATGCCTTCTGCCCGGACTCTTCAAGTAAAAGGAAGAGATCAGCAGACTTGGAAGGAGAGAGGGAGGGATGGAAGGCGGCTGGTTTATTCCTCACACTTGACTTGAATAAGTACGATTCCTTACTCATAGGTGGCATTCCTGCTGGTTTTCAGGTCCATTATGCAAAATGAGAATATAGTGCGTCGAAATGATTGGAAATGTAAGTAATCTCTGAGACGGGAGTTTGTTCTAGGTACAATGGTTGATTTTGGCACTAGCTCACCTGAATTGGTGTTATGCTTATATAGATGCTATAGATAATTAAGAGAATGGTGATATTAGCTTTCTCTTTCTGCCATGCCATTCTACTCTTGCTGTTTGTACTAGCCCTTGCAATTTCTTGCTTACATGAGCATAGTGTAGTGTAGATTTGAAATGATTGGAAATGTAAATACATCTCTGAGACGGGAGTTTGTGTTAGGTACAAGGGTTGATTTTGGCACTAGCTCACCTGAATTAGAGTTATGCTTAGATAGATGCTATAGACAATTAAGAGAATGGTGATATTAGCTTTTTTCTTTCTTTGTGCCATGCCATTCTACTCTTGCTGTTTGTACTAGCCCTCGCAATTTCTTGCGTACATGAAGGTAGCTTCTCAAATTTGCCTTCTTACAGGAGGAAGCTGAAAAAAAGTTTTTGGCAAGTGCTGACTTTCTTTCTAGTCATGGATTGCCCACCCTGATATCTAATATGCAGGCAGCAGCAACTGAAGTACTGAAAGAGTAAGGTTTCTCCTTTAGTTTTGCTTGTTTTGCATGGTATTTTGGCGGTAGCACCAAATGAGAGTTAACATGTTTCATCGTTTGAGAGTCAATCATCAAATAGCATTAATGGAACATGGGCATCCGACTTTGATGAACACAGGTAGAAGGGAGAGTAAGCAAGTTTTAGGCTTAGTTTGTCATACGGAACACATTCTTCACAGTATATTTTCTGCATTTTCCTTATTTGTGATGCATCACTAAGTGTCATAACTAAAAATATATTTTCTGTAAACAGCAATGGAGCCAAAGAAGGCTGATCAAGAATTTGATTTCTATTTTGACAAAAGAAAGTTGACGTTTGCTGTAATGCAAAGTTATTTGTAGATTACAACAAGATCAACAAAGTCGTCATTAATAAACTTGTATTCTCAAAATATAAAGCTTTGACCAGTGAGAATTCCTGAGACTTTTGGGAAAACTAAAAGGAATACTTTTAGTCCTTTAAATCTTCATTATGTGATTTGTAATCTCTTGTTTTAAAGTATAAATTGTCTCCACTCTTCCAATTGATTTTGATCCACAATTTCTAGAGCGAGTTGAGAACTCCTAACCACTTAAGAGTGAGGTGATGACATAATTTCTGACACTCTTATTTCCTCTTGTGGTTATTGGCGCTGTCGAGAAAGCATGTGGGATGCCCTAGATAGTGTTGGAATTGCATGCAACTAGTATTTCAAATTATTTTTCCTTTAATTTCCATAAATTTACAATTTGCAGAAAGCAGTTGAAGGATTTCTTCAACACTTCGGTACTTCATGAAACAATGGGACAGATATTGGACATATTCATGAGCACGGGAAGCCCTCACCACTGGGTGGATTATTTGATGCCAGAGGATGTGAGATTATATACATCTGCTGAATCCTCCAGCAATGACAGCCTTCATCCTTCAGTTCTCTCCAAATTTGATCAATTAATGGTGGAAACACGGGCAGTGTTATCAAGGTAGTGCTCAGTTAGCCGTTGTTTTAGAACCCCCAAATACAAAATGGTATATTGAATACCTCCACTATTATCAAAATTTGACATATCTTTATGCATCTGCTCGGCTGTCATATATTTAAATAGCAGTATTGGAGTGTCATGTTTTGCCTGTCCTAAAAGTGAAGCTAAGGATGATTTGAACGGTGTGCTGCATAGAAATTCTTAAAGATACTATGTAAGCAAGTCCACATATAACTTGTAATCTCATGTAACTTGTGTCTATATATATATATATATATATGTCCTACTCCACTAAGAACCTAATTAGAATAGGAACCGTAGGAACCACTTACATCCCTTGGATTAGATACAAATTAAAGGTTGGGGTTAGATTATTCTTTAAAGCAGCGGGGATATATTTCGCAATTATCCTGAAAATCTGGACAAATCCGTCAATTAAAATATTATCAGTTGTGAACACAATTATTCTTTTCCTTCTTAAACTTTAAATGCACATATCTCATTATTTATAAGTTCAAATTGAGATCCGTTTGTAGATTCTTATTCGTAGTTAAATTTTATTTAAAACAAGATCAATCATGAATATTTTATAGAAAAGAAAAAAAAGTCAAAGATGCAATAACAATGTTCCTACTGCATCTTATGTTATTTTTTGAATTGCACCGAATGCATTGTATTTCGTGAAATTGCATAGGATGCATTAGCAATGTTTGTACTGCATCATATTGTATCTTGTGAAATTTGCATCGAAAGCAGTAGGAACATTGATACTGCATCCGATTGTATTTTGTGAAATTGTACTGGATGCAGAAGGAACATTGCAACTGCATCCCGTTGTATTTTGTGAATTTGCACTTGATGCACTAGCAATGTTTCGTAATGCATCATGTTGTATTTTGTGAAATTGCACTAGATGCAGTACAAAGTTCGTAGTGCATTTTGTTATATTTTATGAAATTGCATAGAAACATTGCTACTACATCATGTTGTATTTTGTGAAATTGCACCATATGTGGTAGCAATATTCCTATTGCATCCTGATGTATATTATAAATTGCTCTTGGATGGAGTACGAATTTTGCTACTGCATCCTGTTGTATTTTATGAATTGTATTGGATGCAATAGCTATGTTCTTACTGAATCTTGAATTTTTTTCTTTTTATGTAATATATTTATGATTGATCTTCTTTTAAAGGAAATTTAATTATGAGCAAGAATATACAATCGGATCTCAATTTGAAATTATAAATAATGAGATATGAATATTTAAAAGAAATGGTAAAAACATAATAATTGTGATCACACCTGACGTAATGACAGTATTACCCTTGTTGTTCAATAACTTGTATTCACACCTAATTTCATCTCAGCCGTGTTCTCTTTCCTAACTTATAAATGAGAACCTCCCTTTATATACATATAAGTGTGTGTGTATATAATGTACACATACGCACATTATATAGAAAATGTTATCTTGTATGTACACAACCTTTAGTTTACAAGTTTGGACCACTAATTGACGCTACACATATTAGACCTTGAAAGGAGTCTTGGCTCTGGGTTGGGCTGTTATGCGAGCTCGAACTCGAGTTCGGGGAATTGAACTTAGCATTGTTCGAAACTCGAGTCAAGACGAGTGCAAACTCGAATTTTTGCTTGTTTGAAATTCAAGTCTATCCTGTTCTACTCGTTTGTCCAAACGAGCTCGACTCGGAATGGTCATGATAAAATCGACGTGTTAAATATTTTTCTTCTTAATATTATGTCATAGAGTACGTAACTATGTATACATAATACATTATACATGACAAAATCCAATTTTACTTCCAAAAATTCTAAAATATTATTTTACTTTCAGTTCATTAGTTTGTTCAAACCAAAAAATAGTATAAGCAGCCCAACTCGAACTCTGTTTCAATTGAGTTGCTTGCAAACAACTCGAAAATTGATTCTAGTGGTGGTCGAACCAACTTTAATTGCTCTAACCCGAAAATACACTAAGAGCCCTAGTTGTGGGTCATCCTTTAACTACTTTCATATCTGCACTGGCTAGTTCGTAGATGAGAACTTAGTAAATGTCAAATAGATGATAATTGATAGTTCTATATGCTTCATTTGTAATGTAAACAGAGTTAAGGTGTACTTATTTGTTTATGCCTGATTTTGCAGTGCTGAATTTGGAAATATCTTGGACAAATCCTTGAAAACTGTGGTGGATGCACTTATGGAAGATATCAAGGTTCAGTGTGGGGAAAGCATTTTGTCGGCAGGAATCCCACTAGCCAGACTTGTGCCACGAGTTGTGCAGATAAGTCCGCTTCTACTGGAAGAACCAAGCAGGAACAGGTTTACTCAAATCATCCAAAACATACCAGAAGTTGAAGTTTTCTTCACCCTACTATATGCAAACATGCCTACCTCATAAAACTGGTATGTGAGCTGTATTCTAGGTGTATTATTATTATTATTATTATTTTGCAAGCTTCAATGGAGCTGTGAATTAGAAGGGGAATGTATGGGGTTGATAAATCAGATTCTCTAAAGTTATACCCAGTGAACAGGTTTAGATAGATAGAAATAGAAAGAGTGGAAGCAATTTAGTCTTAAACAAGTGCAATGTTGCTGAACTGTATTTGTTTTACATCAAGAAATTTGCCATCTGTTAGGTTGTTGTAATAAGTCGAAAGCCTTTTCATGCTGGTTGATTAAACATAAGGTTCTGTTGGTGTATTTGATAGCAGGCATTCATGTCGAAATATGTGATTGCGTTTCTTGGTCTTTTACTTGAGCGTTGTAATCAAATTCTAGTAAAAACATTCTCAATTCAAATTCGATTCTCTATCTTAGTTTCCGTAGAATTCACTATTTTTGAATCTTTTTTATTTGTAAGGACCCAGATGAGTAAACTCTCGCCCCCGAGTCTGGAGTAGTTTTGACATATGGTGACAAGGTCCGTATGTGTGCACTGGGGAGAGAGTTTAGATAGACGTATGATTTTAGACGAGATTTCTGATGGGGTGCTTAAGACCCACTCAATTCGACCATGAATAATATAACATGGTTTCTTTGGTCATGAAATTTTACTGACCAAAAAATAAAATAAAATAAAATAAAATAAAATAAATAATAATACTTTGCTATGTACTATGTGTAGGAAAATATTAATAAGTTTGCCCTAACATGGGACACTTTTGTTAAGGATATAAGTATGAATCAAACTACTTCCGTTTCAAAACGAAGGCAAACATGAAGTAGCCCACATAGTCCATAAGTTGTACGAATTTTATTCTAAAAATTATTATTTTGTTCTCATAATACCCAAGAAAAGTCTACTCACTTCATATCGGTAAAAAAAATTATACATTTCTTTTTAAGCTATTCAACATGAGGAGTTACATTTTACTTTTACCTTTTCTTAGTAGAAGAGGTAAATAGGAACCAAATAATTGAAGGAGTTTTATTAAAATTATACCTTTTAAATCTATTTATTAAACTTTTTACCCAAATCAGAGTGTAACTCTATTAAGATCGAGGAAAGTATCATATTTTGGGAAAAAAATAATAATTTAAAGTCATATTCTTCCGTTTGATTTTAATTGTTCAGAATTCTATTTTGGAAAGTTTTAAAATAATTGTTCGCTTTCCTATTTAAAATTATGACGAGTGATTTATATTCATAACTTCTTAATTCTTATTGAACCTACTTTTTATATGATTATGTCTACAAAAGTTGATTTTCTTAAGTATTGTGTAAATGGGTAATAAACAATTGAAAACTGAGTATATAATTATAAATTTTAGCATAAAATATATAGAACGAAATCTTATTTTAACGAAGAAATCCTAAAATTGGATACTTATTTTGATTTGTTTGTAATATTAATAAAGATTGAACTCTAAATTATAATTTTATACTCCTTTTATTTTATTTTAAATATTCTTATATTATATAACTCACAATATATAAATATTAGGGACGTTTAAAATGAAATGAATAAATGTAAAAATTAAATTGAACCGGCAAAACAAGTTGCAAAGCAAATTGCGTGGTCCTGAGTCGTCGTTGATGCCACATTTTTCAACTTTTTCGGCCACAACCGTCCTCCCTCCCTCCCTTCCAGAGCTTGGACGACTATCTAAAATGTCAACTCCATTCCTCCGGTCAATTACCCACCCACACATAATGTGACAGTTGGGAATTAAACAGAGAGCAAAATTCAAGAAACAGAGAGCAAGCACTTAATTGGCCCTGGCTGGGAGGGACACTGAGAAATGAAGCTCAGCACTGTGACGTCACCGGAGACACTCACCCTGATACTAGTGAATCTAGCTGCTATTACGGAAAAGGCCGATGAGTCCTTACTCCCCGGAGTTTACAAGGAAGTCGGAGCCGCCTTGCACATCGATCCGACCGGGTTGGGTTCTCTCACTCTCTTCAGAGCGGTTGTCCAGTCCCTTTGCTACCCTCTCGCCGCTTACCTTGCCGTCCGCCACAACCGTGCTCACGTCATTGCTTGGGGTGCTTTTCTCTGGGCCGCCGCCACCTTCCTCGTTGCCATCTCCTCCACTTTCTTTCAGGTTAATTAATTAAATTTATTATATATTACCCTTCCCTCGGCGCTCTCTTTGTAATCTTTCAAGTTGTCCAGGCGAAACCCTCAAAAATTAGTTTTCGGAAAAATTAGTAGTCTCTGAGTAGAAATGGAGAAACTATAATGTAGGAGGAATGGAATGGACTTGCAATATTCTCAGTAAAATAGTTTGAGCTCTGAAATTGGGATGCTTCAAATTGTTTGATCCGTATTCTTTGCTGTAAGGTTTGAATGTGGTTTAACCTTCAAATTGTTTGATATCTGAAATTGGGATGCTTTGCTGATGGATAGATAGGTTTTACTGTAGTTCTTGAGAGTGAGTGGTAACGATTCATTGAAATCATAGATGCGCGAACTTGGTACACAGATCAGAATCTGAGATATTTAGCGCGCATATATAGTATAATGGGTAATGTGTGGATGACTAATTATCATAACTCAATAGAAGAATTAGCCGGTGATGCTCATTTTGTAAAGTGAGACCTATATATATATATATATCAGATTATTATTTCCTTTTCTGGTGTTTTAGAACCAGATGATGTGTACTTTCTGAAATTTGTTGTTTTGTTTTCCTCTACGTCTCATTTTCTAGTTGGCAATTTCGAGAGGATTAAATGGGATAGGGCTTGCCATTGTCATACCAGCCATTCAATCCCTTGTTGCTGATTTAACTGATGATGACAACCGTGGTATGGCTTTTGGATGGTTGCATCTAACCGTAAATATGGGTGCAATCATTGGGGGCTTCTTTTCAATACTAATGGCCTCAACTTCTTTCCTGGGAATTGATGGTTGGAGGATTGGATTCCATTTGGTTGCTTTTGTAAGTGTTGTAGTTGGTGTTTTGGTGCGCCTCTTCGCTAATGATCCCCGTTATAATTCTGATTCTGCACAGAAAGATAGAGCTCAAAATCCAGCTAAACCCTTTCTGATGGAAATGAAGGAGTTGGTAAAAGAGGCAAAGGCGGTAATGAGAATTGCATCCTTTCAAATAATCGTAGCTCAAGGTGTGTCTGGCTCGTTTGGAGGGTCAGTTTATTCATTTATCCCAATGTGGTTGGAGCTAATTGGCTTTTCTCACAAGACTACAGGCTCCCTCTGGACTATTTTTATTATTGGCATTGCATTTGGTGGTCTGTTTGGAGGAAAGATGGGGGATGTCCTATCCAAACGGTTACCCAATTCTGGGAGAATTATTCTGTCGCAAATTAGCGCTGGTTCAGCCATCCCCTTAGCAGCAATTTTGTTGCTTGTATTGCCTGATGATCCTTCATCAGGATTCATGCATGGCTTTGTTTTTCTCATCATGGGATTGTGCACATCATGGAATGCACCCGCTACAAACAAGTACGTTTCTTCATTTATACTACATTTCCAGACATCATATATGCAATTTTCGAAATTCTTGTTCTTCTTTTCTGCCTATCATAAGGCATATATAATCCCTGTCTGACACATAGAATCATACATTTACATGGTTAACTCCAATATTAATAACCCGAAACCATAAGAATATTCTGTGTTGAGTGCTGTTGATTCTTCCAGAGAACGAATCATATGAAGTTGGTGATTAGACTTCATGCTAACACATTGTCTAAATAACTTGAAAAGGTTTACTGTAGACAAGGTAGCTAGCCAAAATACTGTTAAATCTTGAATTTATGAATTTGTTTTAGTTTAATAGTTTATCCATGCCGTGCATTATGCATTGTCTGATATGTACACAGCCCAATATTTGCAGAAATTGTTCCAGAGAGATCTCGAACAAGCATCTATGCTTTGGACAAGTCCTTTGAGCATATATTAGCTTCATTTGGGCCACCCATGGTTGGAATTCTGGCTCAGCAGGTTTATGGATATAAACCAGTCCCTAAGGGATCAACCACCTCCCAAGAGGCTGCAACAGATAGAGAGAATGCTCAAGTGCTAGCCAAGGCTCTCTACACTGCCATGAGTATTCCATTCACGGTCTGTTGCCTCATCTACTCTTTCCTCTATTGTACGTACCCCAGAGACAGGGAGAGGGCGAGAATGGATGCTTTGATAGAATCTGAAATGCCTCAAGTAGAAAATGATGGTCTTCAACTTCACCGTTCGAGATTAGATGAGAAACTTGCAAATGGATCCAGGATCGATTCAAATGATTACGAAGGAGAAGAAGTTACTCTCGACTTGGATGAGAATGACAAGAAGAGATTGCTTTCGCGTCAGTAATTACCGTGCAAGCTGGTCCTGGAAATTATATTGGACTGGTAATTCATACTGTTACACAATTGTTCATTTTGGTCTGTATAATTTAGGCCACCCCTGAACTTATATACAGTCGAACCTCATTTGTTATGCTCAAGTTCGTTAGTTGGCACCCAATGAGGTGATTGAAAATTCGATATTGTAATGTAAAAATAAAACAGCAAGTTTCTAATTTAGTACCCTGTCTTGAATGAACTTCTATAAGGGCCTAATGTGAGTAAATTATGAAACAAACGATTTCATTTTCACATCCAATTAGTTACTCCCTCTGTTTCGATTTAACTATTCATGATAGCGATGTGAGAAGTATGCCGCTTTCATGATAATTCAAACGAAACGGAGGGAATACAAGAAAGAAAAAGAAAAATAAAAAAAAGTTAGGTTCATGTCTCAAGACATGGACAAAGACATGATGCTCACTAAAATGGAAACCAGCTAACTTGATCCCTCGTTTCCAGGAAAGTGTACAAAGAGGAGAGATTTAGTGGACTTTTAAATGGGCCCTAAATTTGGATACTCTTTTGTTTCTTTTCTATGTTGATCCATGTAACACTGTTTGACCCGACATTTTTCCTTGCAGAAAATTCACAAAATTTTACATTAGTCACTAAACACTTTTTGGTCTATTTGATGATTAAATTACATATTTTTGCTCAATTTATACTATAATCACAATCATTAATACTGACTGTTAAATCCATGAACCGACTTAAGCTGTTGACCTAATAACATGAATGTGTGTTTATAATTGAAGAAAGACATATTTGGCGGAAATAACCAAAATTATTCAAAAGAAGAAATACAAGATAAAAGTTAAGCCTGTCAATACGGGTTAAATGGGTTGAAATGGGTTGAGTTTTAATAATTAACAGGTTATAATGGGTTCAACCTATTATAACTCATTTAATTAATCGATC
>JAOTQG010115036.1:0-11383 GCA_025631175.1 Iris virginica
TGCACGACTGGAAGTTTGTGTGCACCCTCCCCCCACCCCCAATAAAATAAGTCTGAAAGCAAGCAGGGACATATCCAACAATGACTAAGTTGACTTCTTCAATGAAATGAATATTGGTTTCAGAAAGAAATCAAAGATCAAGATAGAAAGAGCTGGAAAAATAATATTACTGATATTTTCCATTGACAAATTAAACCAAAGAAAAGAGGGAAACATGTTATAAAGTAAGAGACGGGAAAAGGAAGAAAAACTCAGAAACAAAACAAAAAGACCTAAACCCACATCCACCTCTCCTCCCCTTCTATCCACCTCTCACTGGTGACGCTCCCGATGCACGCGTCACACACTCATAAACACAAACACATAACTGATTTTGAAATCGTAGATCAATTAAACCTCATCTACCCAAATTAATTAAATATCATGCAATCCATTGCAATTGACACCCTCACAGACTATGGTTGTCCTCCTCATCTCTCATCTCTCCTCATTTCAACCGCCTCACTTCTTCCTCTCTGTCCAATCAATCGAATGCTGTTACCGCTACAACTAAGACCTCCCACCCTCAAGTTGGGTGATAGGCAGGAATGGGAGATATATATATATATATATATATGTAGAGAGAGAGAGAGAGAGAGAGAGAGAGAGAGATGGTGCGGGAGAAGGAAAACATGGATGGTGCTTCTGGAGACCTAAACATCGGTGTGAACAGGTTTCAGTTCATGGATCTAAAAGAAGACTCCTAAGGTTCTGGCGAAGAAATTGATGGAGACGATCAGACGACGTGAAGGGATTCCAGGTAGGAGAAAAAGACTACTAAAGGCTTTTTTATAGTACACAGTGTTGCCCTGACTAATTTTTAAAAAGTTGAGCGGTAGTTCTGTAAGCTCCTGTCATTTTAATGTAGACGCCAGACAGTATCCAAATATATTCCAATATAGAAAACAACACGCATATTATGCAACCCAATCTTCACAAGAAATTCAAATACACTACACTGTTTGACAAAACAATATTAGGACGCTACTGTTTTCTGTAGCTATTCCTCAAAAGAACACATTGCCAAAAGACCAAGATCATAGAACACAATTATCTTGGAAAATGCAAGCATTCATCAGAAGTAAGTGGATGCACTACTCACCAGAACTGCATAAATTGCCGAGACAATAAAGATAATCCCACCCAATATACGAGAGGAGATAGTCTCCACAACAACAGTTGAGAGAAGATTGCGTCTTAGAAGTTCATAGGTCATCCGTGCAGAAGTTAAGTAAGCTTCACCGGTTATAGCGGCAAAGTTTATGGTGAACTTGTTGAGAAATTCAACTACCGTCATCACGACATTAACAAAGCATCGCAGGATGAGGATCGCCATCCCCCCACTAGCATCTTCCCGTGCTGCCCTGTCAACTGCTGCACGCACTAAACGAACAAGACCAACTACCAATCCAGACAGGCATATAGTGCCAGAGGAGGGACCAAATGCATTCCTGAAAAATGTCCACGACAGAATCGTAAATGTTATTATTCAAGGATGCTCACATCAAGTTGGAAAGGTTAAATGTGTATAAGCTAGACCGATAAAAGTCACAAAATTTCTTGGTCCGACAACACGTGTCACAAGTATGGCAAACATTAATCAGGACCATAAAGGATATGTTTGGAAGGTGAATTTTGTGTAGTTTTCTGGGTTTTAGAATTTTTTTTTTTTTTTGTAATGATTAAAGTAAAAAGTAAGAGAGATAGATAGATAGAAAGATTGTGAGGTCAATGAGAGAGGAAAATCAAAAGCCCCAAACCAGGCTAGACACCATACTAGCAAACGAGTCCAAAATGATTTTAGGCTTTTTAGCTATATCATATTAAGCTTACAAAGTAATATGTCCTCCATTCGAAGCAAAGGAGTTTTGGTCAAGTAGATTAACTTGGACCAAGAATTTATCCAAATTTACTTGTATTTACAAATTATAGAAGTTGCAATGCATAGTATCTTTAAAGCAGTATTGGTGACTGAACTTGTAAATCTAAGATGGGACAAATGTATGTAGAATACTTAATATTAGGAATGTAGGGACAGCAAAGAATATAGAGCAGACTCATCGACTGGAACTATAATTATTGTTAAGAAGTTAGAGGAACTACTTCGACAAAATACTTGTCCAGTTCCCTAATGAAAATAATCTAGTTATTAAAAAAAAAAATGGTAATACAATATACCATACTGTTGGAACACCATTTACTAGGCATGACATGACTATGATATCTAAAGAGCAAGAAAATAAACTCCATCAAACTCAAAACACAATGGAATGAAGAGAACTGCCAGGGAAGTACCTCAGGGAACTTCTTATACTCTGTTTCAAACTTGAACCATCTTTTGCAAAGTACCAACGTGCAACAGTCCCACTAATCACATAAGCATGCGCCTGTGACATGGAAGTACTAGACCACAACATTGTCAAACTAGCCAGGGTATAGAACAAAGGAACCCAACTATCCTGCTTCCAACCGCAGACAAACTCCCCATCCTTGTCCTCCGGCACAATCTCCCCATTCAACCTTGCAGAAACAAAAAACACTCCGAATGGCACATAATACGCAGCCAATGCCAGATTCAAGGCAGGGAGAACAACAAACAGACCCAAGTTTTGCCATAAAGCGTGGGATGCAATACCTATGATCCTTATCGTAAACTCGACCCGGTTCCAGTTTGCAATCAAACTCCAAACAATCAAACCAACTACAGCAAAACCGAAAACAAGAAACAAAACTCGAGCACCTAGAGGGTAATTTACACTACAAGATGAACTGAAGGAACAAGAAACAAACGCGTAAATGCTAAAGAAAATTGGGACGATAAGGAAAAAGGGTAAACACATATAGACAAGCTGTTTGGTGTAACGCCTGAGTGAAAAAAGTAGACATAACGAAATGGGTACGCTTAAAAACAAGGTAATTAAAAGTGTGTACACCAAATCCAGCAAAATATTGGAATTCGAGGAAGTGGGCGATTGAATGGATCGAGCCTTGATTGACAAAGATAGATGCTTTGATGGTGAAGTATAGATGGGTCCCACACAAGAGTAAGAGGTGGGATCGTAGTTGAAGGAGGAGAGGTTACCGGAATTGGGGTTGCGGTGGAAGTAGGCGAAGATGCCAAAGGCGAAAGTGATGAGGTTTAGGAGGGAGAAGAAGATGAGAAAGGGGCGGTCTTTGAGGGTTCTTGAGTGGTCTGGGGTGAGGGAAAGTTGGAGGTACTGAGATGAGTCTGCTTCTGAGAGAGGAGGAGGGAGGAAATGGGTTGGGTTGGGTTTGTGGGTGGAAGGGAGGAGGGGCTGAGTTGAGGTGGAGTTGGAGTTGGTTTCTTCTCTGGTGCCTTTTGCCAATTGTAGAGTTGGAGAGTGAGGGAAGGTGGTGGTGGAGGGAGGAGTTGCGGTGGACTTGGTGTGGTAAAATGGTGATGACTGCTTTCCCATTGAAGATGATAATTTAATTCTACCAAATCCTTTTCCAAAGTTGGGTATTTTGTCAATACCCCCTCCAGTTATAACACTAACTTGTTTGAGCCCTTCAAGTCTTTTATAGCCATAGCTATATGCATAGTCGTTATCACCATTTTATTTTTTTAATAGCCAGTTAGCCACTGCAAGCAATGTTAATTCGTACGAAATGTTCTACACTTCTACTACATAGGTTAAGACAAAGTGTTGGTTTAGTGATATCCGAGTGGGGTTCATAATTTTTATTTTATTTTTTTTGTTACATCAATTATTAATATTTTAATTATATGTTATATATCTGATTACTTTTAAAAACCTGAAATTACATGTACGTTGTATTGGTTGGCTTAAACACTAGTCGAATTCTAACCATTAAATTACAATACTTACAAATGATATGAACTCTCAATTTAATAATTTGATGCAAGGATGGCCACACGGTTCATGTGGTGTGTGTGGTGACTGTGGTCATAGCTAAATAAGCTATTGAATAAACTTAGGGATAAGTGGACAAATATGAGATTTGAGGGACTAAAACTTAAATTATCACACACGACAGTTAGCTTTTAAATTTTGGCGGAAAAAGAGTTTGAGAGAAAATTATAGAGTTCCCCTTCTTTATCATTTCCATGGATGCTCGGCCAGAAGAACACGCATCATTTGACTTTGTTTTTCCTCGAAAATTTAGTGATTATGGTCATTTCTTTTTTTAAAGAGAAAATTAAATGACTTCAGAATTATCCTCTCCTATGATAAATTTTATTTTTCATTCGGCAATGATAATTATATATGGATCGTGCAACAATTTTTTTTGGAAACAACTCGTGGGATTATCCGCCATCCGTCGGTTGACTTTCTTTGATTTTTATTTTTTTTTTAATGTTGAAAGTTCTTTGTTATTGTAAATAAATTATATTAATAATAATAAGCCAAACAGAATGAAAAAAAAAAAAAAAAAAATTGATCAGGAAGCCGGTTTTTGTAACATTGCTAGCTCTACTTGACTTAGCAATTGAAGAAGTACTTGGCATTTAGTGCATAACCATTGATGTTAATGTTTTTCAATTTTTTGTAGTTTTCCACATTTCTCTGAGCCTGAATCTTTGATTTAGCTTAGGATGCTTAGTCAGTCTTTTGGCACTCTTTTTCGGGTTTTGGATCTTGCTCAGTGCTCATCGGATGGATCATGTTCATACCTTCCACCCAGTATGATCAGGAACCAGACCCAGTCATTTGTTTTCCACCATCCAACAAAGCCATATCATACACTCCCTGGGGAAGAGATTTGTTTCAATGGCGTCTTGTGGGTAAACTTGGATTGCAGGCCAGGCATTTGCGGATTTCACTATATGCTGCCTTTGTCCTTAAACCAAGTTGTTAATTTTGATAGTTGACTTTCGTCACCAGACAAGTTTCATCTTTAACTATGGGAGTACAAACTATAGCATAATACATGGGAGTCCTTTCCAACATCTAGTTGGGTGGATGAATTTGAAAGGACATAAATATTTTCTTCGCCATCTCAAAATGAGTGCCTGTTTTGACTCTTTTTTTTGGTTCTGATTGGTTAAAAAAAGTCGATTATTAATGAAAGTAGACCTTATTGATGCAAATTTATTAACTTTGTCATCAATAGTTTTATTGGTTGACATGATCTAACAGCCAAAAAGGCAATGCTATATTGCAATGAACAGCAAGAACAATACCAGATCATTTGCAGAACCACTTTTTATGCCAAATAATTTCTCTGACTTCACTATAATAAAAGACATTTATCTGTAAAGGCAAGTGCAAGAAGGTAAATTGCAGTCTCATAAATTAGATTTCTAAACAACTTACTATAGGATATCATCATTAACATTTACTGGACATGATACAGACAATGAATGTATATCAACTATCTAAGACCAAATTGACTCATCATATTGCAAACCCTAGCTATTTATATATATTTTGTAATCATTGTCATGAGGGAATTGTTACAGTTCGCAGTTCTTGATCCCACTCGCTCTTAGGAATCTCTCCCGAGTCAACAATGATTACCTTTTTTCTAGGTTTCCCGCTGTAAGTTCCAGCTCCTCCCTCTATGGCGTAAACTGTATCCATCCCTTCAATAACTTTGCCAAAGACAACATGTTCCCCATCCAACCTAGCCAATTTCCGGGAAAAGTCAGTAGTAGCCACCAACATTCGTCTATTCTAAGCCTCATGCTAAAAGCACAAGTTCTCAAACAAGTAGAAGGATGAGGCTGAATCTTAATAAATTTCATAGACAACGTCAATTATAAAGGGTTAAGAATCAGGGATTCCGGTACGAACTTCTCCTGTATATATCAAGTTAGAGATTATAGGTCGTTTTGCATTTAGTATGGCATCAGTTTACTTAAATCTTATTCATATTTAGCAGCACAAAAGCTTACCAGTAAGCCTTCACGGTGGTGATGAAAAATTGTGAACCGTTGGAATCTGGCCCTGAATTTGCCATGGACACCACACCTGCAAGAACAACATCTTCAGATAAGCAATAACTAAAGTGCAACAGATCTTGAAATAAACCTAAGAACCGAAAAGATTCACATCCCAAGGTTATCGATAATAAAGCAAATATTAGAAATAATAGTAGTAAATCACTGCATCCAAGACCTGGGTGGGAGTGCTTTATCTTGAAATTTTCATCACGAAAGGTGCCACCATAAATAGACTCATTCCCCTTTCCATTGCCGCTGACAGTATCTCCACCTTGAATCATGAATCCAGGAATGATACGATGAAAAGGCGTTCCTTTATAATGTAGAGCTTTACCACTGGCACCCTTGCCCAATTCCCCTAATAATACCAAAGAGTCATGCAGATGGTGGATGATATCAGCTTCTATAAGAAATAGGCTGTTAAATAAACTGAGCTCGCTCTAACATACTTGCACACCTCGGGTAGGGCCAAACTCGAGGTTTAAATGAGCTGAACTCGGCTCGGCTCTTATAAGCTTGATAATCACAAAATATACAATTTGTGTATTTTGTGTGACTTATAATAGCATATCTTTTATTTAGGCTCGAGTAAAGCTCAAGCTCAGCCCCTTATAGCACGTTCATGGTCCTTTGATTGCTCGCATTATCAAATACAGTAAATAACAAGATCAAACATCTAATACCTGTACAAAGAGCACGGAAGTTCTCTGTAAAAGAAGAAAAAGAGGAAACTATATTAGTCAACCGTGTAACATTAAAGTTGTAGCTGAAGTGTTTCTTGGGAAACTTCATTATGACATTAACTATCATAGTCAAAAACATGTCAAAAGTCAAACACGAATATCAGATTCAACCTTCACATCAACGCTTTGTATTGTTGGAAATAAATTAGATAATCAATTGAAGTGTTAAAAAATAAAACAATTTTGTTCTTGGACATTGTCAAAAGACAGAGTAATAATTTTCGAAGCACCAGCAAGTACAAAGATACAAGCGGCACGATATGATAGCCAAAAAGGTTTTTTTCCCAAAACCTTTTCTGGAAATGCATAATGAAGAAGCTAAAACAGAAACCAAAAGAATCAGGCTTACCAGCAGTTTTTGGTACAACCTCTCCATATAATCCAACAACAATTCTTCCTGCAAAAAACTTGAGCATAAGTTTAGGAAGAATTTCCATGGAGCAACTTGGAATTTATTTCATGAATCAAAGACATGAACTAAAGTTCCCCATCTCTCATAAGATTTTGTGGATTGTAATCATACATTTGAAATTTTCAACGCGTTGAAATAGGACATCAATACACTGTAGAATTAATCAGGCAAATGATATGTTCCAATCATACCATGTTGCTAACATGTAATGTAATGCATGACAATACGTCCTCAAAAAACTGTATTTGCCGCAAATTTTGTTCAAATGTGTGAAGGCCGCCCCATGAAAGAATAAAATTAAACTCTGAGAAAGCTAATATCAGTAAATCACTAGTGTACTAAGCATAGTATAGATGATCCAAAAAGGACACCCAAAGACTGTTATTAAGCCGGGATTCATGGATAGGACTTCTGCTTATGAACAAACAAGTAACAAATACACAATTTATGCACAAAAATGTCCAGATCGTATTCTCTTTAACATTCTAAAACGGTTTCAGACTCGAAGTTAGGTGATTCAGGAAGGTCTACTGGAACCATATGCACGAATTTTAGGTAGTGGATATAAAGTATCAGCTACCTCTATAAACAATCATGAATACAAATGCAACAAGTTTTATTGGGTTATATAGCAGATAACATAATATGGATACCAGACATCAGAAAATACGTAGATAAAAAGAAATGTCAACCCTAAATAAAGATTTACCGAAGGCATTGTGACAGATTACTTCCCTATTCTTATGGCCAGTTACAGTGCGTTCAAGTATTTGAAATATGAGAAGCGTAAAGTGATGTAGAAAAACAACAGTGTAAATATGTAGCCGGCAAATGAGATCAAACAAAAATAATTCTACGTTCCAGAAGACAGGGGGACAGGCAAAGTTTGGGCAATCTGAGTGAGAGCTGCAGAGCTCATTCATAACAAAATTTAAACATTATTAAAGAAGCGAAAGGCCATACCTATGCGTTGCTTATCGATATCAACATCAAGAAATACCCTATGTGTAATTTCATGCACTTCTTCAGCCTTCACCTCTTCCTGAACATTACATGAATTGTTTCCAGCAAATTAGCAAGTACATGAGAGAAGGCTCATCTGAATTGTGTAGCTAGAATATATATAAGCAAATATTGGAGGCAAAGCTAATACAATAAGAAGAAACATCTCAACGAAGAAAATAACAATACATCAAAAGACATGTAAGGAGAAATCTCGAGTGTCTTAGAAAAACCACTGTAACTATCAAAGCCAAGCTTGCTATTCAACGTCTTACTAACAAGGAATAATTGGTTATCCCAATAAGATATATACTCCAAGAATTGCAATTGCAAACCCCCTACACAATTATCCCCCACCCCCACCTCCGGAACCAAAAGAAGACATCCTTGTCATTATCATGATAACTTTCTCTGAGTTGGCAACTCGGGCTTGGTAAGGCAAACAACAAATTTTTTAATAGAAAATGCATTTTATAATAGATGAAACTTCCTCTTCAGATTTTATTTATATTTGAAAGTGAAAAGATGTTTCTTCGTTGTTTCACTATTCAAGGAGAAAGTAAACTTACAGAAAAACATATATAGAAAAAGTTTATTTCGACCTACACATTCCTCAGCTGAAGACAAGCTCCACAACATTTCACATACCAATGATATTAATAGGAGAACAACCGACTCAGTCGTCCTCCACATGTCTCTTGTTAAAAGTTGCTCCAGTTCCTCTCTCTCTCATTCCACTCACCAAATGAATTCAGCATCATAATCTACGTTCACTGTGTGGTTATAAGATCCACATCTGGGCCAAATTTGCGAGCAACAATGTGTGTGTGGATGATCCAAATTTGTAATACACGAACAAGTTTCTGTTTGATAGAAAGGAAGGTATAAGAGGAAAGATAGTTTGAAGGAAACGAGCCTTCAAGCTCCACCAACAACAATAGCAAACAGAACTCTAAGGTTTTCATCCACTTTATTATCTTTATCGTGGGTTCTTCATCATCACAGCAATTATAAGACCCAACAACCTCAATTGAAATCACTTTCTTCTCAACATCATGATCAGCTTCTTTCAAGCAAACCAAGATAGCCAAAGGTGTGCTGACTTAGTCAGGTTCCCCGAAGTTTTTTTCATCTTTATTGTAAGTAGTCTTCTATGTCATAATCAGGTGTTCCCCGGTACGTTGAACCATCTGAAGGAACATGCTATTCTCTTTTGGATCTTGCAGAAGTAAGTGAATTTTACACGATTAAATACTCAAGACGGTTGAGTGTTTTTGAACATTTTCATATTCCTAGAGAAACCCTGATTTGATCGTGCCGTTACTGAGAAATTACTGCATTCAAAGGCCTTCTTTACTTGCTAGGTAGATATTACGTCTGCGGGTCAAGATTGACTACTTTTCCCTCTATCCACGTTAATAGCACATTGAGCTTTCCATATGTTAACATGTACATACACTTTTATCAATTTCAGCTTTTATTTTATTTTCTTGTTTTTTCTCGTTCAGCTTGTCCAGCTCCCAGAAACATTTGAATTTTGATTGGAATTCCGTTTGTATGTTTGTGTTTCTTTGCATCAATCAGTTATGTTTTACTTGCTTTCATCTTCCGTGGAATAGAGGAGCCGTGGTGCTGATTCTGCTGAATAGCTGACAATGTGATCTGTGATGTTTGATTGTTAGATTATCGTTGGGAAAGTAAGCATGGAACTTTTCCCTTGCGTTTAAAGCGATGAAAGTGTGAGACCCAAGTGCAAACTTTTATCTCTATAAAGACACATCTACATTTTTGCAAACAAGCAGCGAAAAGTCATCAGGTACCAATGCCAAGAGCTTTAGACAATGGACTTGTATCCTAAACCAAAGGTCTATTTTCAGATGATTAATTGATTGATTGAAGGGATTCAATTAATCGAAGAAAACAAAAGATTGAATACGCTTCTTCCTTCTAATTTCAACCAATCAGCTGCATCCTTTGTAAAGCTATTTCAACACTAAAACCAGAACTTACAAACTAAAGATTGCTTAAACTCAAAATTTGACAGATAAAGAACGGGGGCGAAATATCCCTCGGTAACTACATCTTCATCCACCAAGCACAAGGCAGAATGTAGATGCATTCAACAATCATTCATTCAAGAAAATTAGAGGTTCAATCATCTAGATACTCTATTGATGAAAAAGCAGTAAACTTTACGAATTTATGCAAATCATATACTTGGTTCCATGTATTTCAAATTTTACGAAAAAGCAGCAAACTTGTTAGTTGAGTATGCTTAATTCCCTCCCCAATAATGCTTTCAATAAAAACAATCCAAACCCAAATCAAACAAAAATCTGCAAAAACCCCTAAATCAAAATGGCCATTCTAAATTAGAAACAAAGATCCACAAAATCAAAACAAAACCTTTAAACCAGATCCAAAAACGCTTTGTATTTCCACAACGAGATAAAACAAGTAACCCTCCATGGTACCCATAGTGGTCACCCACATAGTAGAATTAAAAATGAAATCTTTAATACGAACCGGGGAAAATCAAGAAAATAATTTTACCTGTTGAGAGAAGGAGAAGGCGAGAAAGATGAAAAGTGAGGCGACAAGGAAGATAAGAAGGAACTTGGGCTGTAGCAAAACTGAGATCTCACGGCCCATCTTCTTCTTCTTTGACTAGTCTTTCTTATAGTTCCGTCTCTCTCATACATTCATTCCCATGTACAGAAACATCAGCAGAACTACTCTCTCTCTCTCTCTCTCTCTCTCTCTCTCTCTCTCTCTCTTCCCCTAAAGGAGACCAAAATTACACACAGTAGCGTGTGTATGTGAGTGTGTCAGTGGGGTTCTTTACAGAGGATGTAATTGCTGTCTTTGCCGGTTCAGGCGCTGGTGGTGATGCCGAAGTTATGCACTGAATGCTGATTATTAATTCGATTTCTTTCTTTGATTTTTGAATAAAGTTTATTTTTTTTAGAAAGTCCTTTTGGAAGCTGGAGTTTGTTAAACTTGAAAATGACAATTTTGCTCATTTGAGCCTGGTAATTAAAGTGGGTTGCTAAATACCACCTCTAAATTTCTCACTACCGTCCCGTTAGTACCCAAAATATCCTTAATAAAAAAATTCTCAAACTTTAATTTGCTGCAACTTCTCTCTCTCTCGTTCTCTGCAATTACCTTGCAGATGCTAAATTTGAGATTTAGATTCAATCGAAATTAGGGATGAAACATAGTAGTGGCTTTTGGGGGTGGGGGAGTCAAAATCAA
>JAOTQG010115047.1:0-11383 GCA_025631175.1 Iris virginica
GTGCTATGCCATATGTGACATATTGTTGGTGTTTGCCTATTAATTTACGATTAATTATATGTAATTAATTCATAAATTAATGGTCCAAAAATGGGGTGTCTACACATTGTACTCACAGTCACAGTTTAGTCTTTGATATTGATGAGTTAAATTTAACTTCGCTCCATTTCTTATTGGCCGCCGCATAAACCGCCCGCTCAAACCACGGGTTAGGTCGTGTGGTTCCAACACCTTATGCGCTGCGGTGCGGGCGGTTTGAAAATTATATAAAATCGCGTTACCCGCATCGCATAACCCGCACCCGCTCGCATGAACACCCTTATTCTCAGATGTGCACATGGTGATGGCGTGCCAGAAGACAAGCTGCTGTTTTGGGCAAGAGAACCTCCTCATGGCCTCCTTGCTCGCGGCTCTCTTTACTTCATCCCCCTTACTGATGACGAGCTTATCGATATAAGGCTGATCAGGAGGAGGGGCGAGCTGAGTGGAACGTCCCTCCTGTTCGCGGCATTAACCTCCATCGCCTCCTTGAGCACGTTGAGAGTGGGAGCCGAGCTGAGCTGACTGAAGAGTTTAGGATTTGCACGATCCCCCGACGAGAGCAACCTCTGCCTCGACCGACCAGCATTCCGTTTCTTGATCCTATGATTTCATTGAGCCTGTGTGCTCGTAAATTTACACCATGAAAGTGCACTTGAAGCCACATGCTAAGAAGAAGAGGGCTTCCCCTATCAAAGCTACTTCCCTCTCCCGAGCTAAAATAGTCAAGGCCATGTAATGTTTCCCCAAGAAGGAGGGGTACCATTTGGCTCTCTTCCCGCGAACTTGAGCCACCACGTCAATCAAGCGAGTGTCGACAAAGCCACGTTCGCATGCAAAGAGATACGTTGAGAAGAGGCAAAGAGCCAAACCAAACTCCCGTTTCTCTTGATAAGCACGGTTGTTGGGTCGATGGTCCGAGAACATGATCGGGAGAAGGGTGAGATCAAAAAGATAACCGTGGACAAACCTCATGATAAGAGAGAGGTCAAGCTTAAGCGATTGATGAAGAGTGATGAGAGGAGACCTCACAAGAGTAGGGATGACAGCCTCACCACCTTCAGGCATGCCCGTCATGGCACAAAACTCTTCATGGGTGGGTTACATCTCATTAAAAGAGAACTTAAAGAGATGAAGCTTTGTGGACCAAAACCTTGAAGCCGCCTTCACCGTACCCCAATCAATCTTCACATTGTGCCAAACAAATAGGCACTTGAAACCGAAAGTGTTGTGGAAACGATCCTTCTCGACCTTGTTCATGCCTTTCACCCATGTAGAGAAAAGACACTCATAAACTTCAAGAGACTCTTGAGTAGAGAAGGATGCTTGGGAGCAAGACATGGTTGGAGGAAAAGAAGAATTCAGCCAAGACTTTAAGAGAAATGATTAAGGGATACCGAAGCCAAGAGCTAAATGCTTCCTTATGAAGAACTACATATTATTTCTTGAAATATCGATCAATATTTATAGACAACCATTTGTGGGGGTTTTCCCTATGTTTGGCTTTGTACAAAAAACTTCAAAACTTATAAAAGAATAAGAAAATTAAGAATAAATTGGGTATCCCATTTACCTACCAATTTCAAGAACTTTTCATGAGATTCAAATCTCATTCCTTGAATCAGTATGTTTCTAAGTGTATTCTCCAAGCCTTTTGATTCCTTTGAATCACGGATTAGAGTGGCATCAATTCTTCTCTATGTCATCTATTGTAGAATTTTCACTGTATTCGCAGCTAGCTGTTGCAGCGCTATGAGGCTTAACAGACCCATCAGAAAAGTGATCATGTTTCTGATCATGGTATGCTCTAATTACCCATGTTAGAAGCAAAACCACCATTGTAGTCGACAAAAAGACCAAAGATGCCCACACCAAGTGGACATCTCTCTTTAATGGCTTACAATGTTTGTCAAGGATCGTAGAGAAAGTATCCTTCACTGTCTGGCATTGAACGAGTCTCTCCATACTGGGATAAGCATTTAGTAAGGTCTCAATGGACCTCGAGTAAGCCTCGACTGTTCTAAAGTCCTGGCCGCTGATTGGAATCCCCCCGTTGCAAACTCCATTTTCTGGATCAATACATGTAATCAGCCTCAGAAGCTGAGGGATGTCTCTTATACGAACTGCATCATCTGAGCAGTTATTTGGCTCGTAATTATACTGAGGTGGCGGTGAGAAAGGATTGCAGATGTGAAATGGACTTCCTTGCATATATGAGATGTTTGTATTCACCTACATTGGTTAAATCATTAGATGTCCGTAAAGAAACATTTATAGGTTCCGACTTGTTGAATGAGTTATATTCCTTGAATGATTTAAGTTAGTTAGTTATAGTTAAAACTATCGAGCGATTACCTCATTTACAAGGTTAAAAACTCCGGCACTGACGTCAGAAAGAACTGATTTGGCCGAAAGCAATTGATCACATGGTAGGATTTCGCTCAAGCTATTGTTGTAAGGATCTATTTGGAAGTCTTCAAGGGCGGTGCACGTATCTCCTGCAAACCTGAAAATGAAATCACAATTTTAATGTTACTATGTATGAACTCTTGATATCTTTTCTTTCCAGTTTCTCTATTTCCAAATCGGATGTACTCGATCGGTTTCTCTAAAGATAAAGTAAAGAAAACTTACTTTCCGATGAAGAAATAGGCACCAAAGAATACCCAACAGAGGACCGTGAGTAACCAACAGAACACAATAAACCTGCATGAGTGACAGTTAGAAACTTATAATCAGTTCTTAATTAATTATTATAAGTACTTTGAGCAAGAAAAACATCCCTAGTTTCATGAATTTTTGTTTTGAACAAGAAAATTAAGAAGAGGAAACAAGTGATCATTAGAATCAATTAAGAGCTTACAGATGAAGTGCCCGCCTACATTTTAGGAGTCCGAGGACGGATAGAGTAATAACCACCACCAAGTTGATTGAAATGATGACACTACTTACGATATACCTGCACAGGGAGGGCGGGATCACTTGTTAATATATGGTTGTGCCTAAACAATATAATTAAATTTAACTAGCTAAGCTAGCTCATGCATGGAAATTAATTAAATTGTAGACAAGCTAGCTAGCTAGCTAGCTAGGAAATTAAGGAAGATAGGTTACGTACAGAATCTCGAGACCCTTGTTGATTGCACGACGATTCCTTGTTGCTTGTTTTTGTATATCTGCAGCCCTAGAATCAAGGCGGAGAGAAGTAGAGCTAAGGAACCGAGAAGCTTCACGGCCAGTACCTTCAGCAGCATTTGTATCTTCCAAGTTTTTACTCATGTCTTTCATAGCTCCGGTTGTGTTGTATATTGTCTCCGATGCCTCATCTGCCGTATCTATAATGATCCGTACCACAGTTTTTGCTCTAGAATGAAACTTGGCATTCCCTCCAAGAACGAGCCCCGACGCAATTCTGAACTCAGTGATAACGAGAAAAATATAGTATCGTAAGACGACGTCTTCATGAGAATTCAGTAATGAGCAGATGTCATAATATGCTTTATAATGACTAGATCGATCAGGGTAATTGTCTTAGTACGTAATTACATTGCTAGAGTTGTGAAGAAAGTTGCGAGTAGAATATTCAAGAGGTAGCTTCGTTGATGATGATACGACGACGTCAATCTCTGCTTCTTTTTGAGGTTTCTCGCTGTCGAACAACAGCAAGTTGTAGCAACAATGAATACTCCACAGACTATGCCAAACAAAAGCCACACCACTGCAAGGGCATATCCTGGTATACCCGTGAAAGCTGTTGACTGCATGCATGCACAACACAACAGAGATCAGCAAGGAAATTAATAAGGTTAAGTACAATCGTCTCGTCCCTGAAATTAATGTCATGCACGAGAGAGAGAGAGAGGTTCTAGCTAGCTTACACTCCAATAATGCTTATTTGTAATGTCATAACCCCCTCTGTATTTTTTCAACCTTTTTAAAGGGTCTACCCTTACTGTGTTGTCTTCTTGTCTGATCCCATCTTGTGAGAGTACATTTCTTGTTTCAATCAAATTCCTTCCTGAAAATTTAAATGCATTTATCATGAGTTCATGACTTATGTTAGGTACAACCGCTCATGTGAATTGCACGTGACATTTGTCTCTTAGACTTCTAATAGCGAATATGATTAGGGTCTGAAGTGCGATGATTTAATATATACATTCGGGTAAGGCTGTAAATAAGGCAAGCCAACTCGTTGATTCAATTCGGTTTGAATCGTTTGGATCCGTCTCGACTCAATTCGCACGGCTTTCATGAGCCAAGCCAAGCTCAATTTTCAGGCTCGTCATATTTTGCGAGTCCGACTCAACTCGACTTGCAAGGCTCGCGAACCGACTCATTAAGGACTCGTAAAGGGCTTGACTCGTTAAGGCTCGATTCATTAAAATAACAATGACTCACATGAGGATGAGGTCTCAAGTCTCAACAATCCTCAGGCTACCCCGGCCGCACTTACAGATTATATACAGGGAAAATGGTCTTCAAATACAGTTATGATAAAGCCGTTCTCCTAAAAGTTCACAGATTGAGAGGCTGTGTTGTGTGTGACGGTAGGTTTTAGGGTGCAATAGTGCAAGAGTTTGCACTTGGGCTTTTTGGCCCATATCTCAGTTGGGTAATTTTTGCGATGATTCATTAAGACCCGTTAAAAAATTCGTCAAGATTTGTTTAAAAATTCGTCAAATCTATAAAACGCATGACTCGCGAATGCTCGCGAGCAGCTTGTGAGTCCGTCACGAGCTAAGTCAAGCTCATTTATTTTAGGTTCGACTCGAATTCATGAAAGTTCGATTTGTAAAAAAAAAATGTGAAAAGCTCGACTCGAGTTCGTAAAAATTCGACTCAATTCGGCTCATTTACAGCCCTTCGGGAAATGATTTGAGGCAGATACGTGATTAGGGGGTTACATGGAACAAAGTGACTAACTTTAGGGGGTTACTTGTGATAATTAGAGGCTCTCTAGAATGAAACAAATTAGAGTTACTATGATCCATGTCATGTCGGGTGGTGATAACCCAACTCTAATGTAAGGGGCTGGATGAATTTGAAATTTAAGTATCGGGGAAATTATATCGAGCGTCTATATACTTTTGGTTAAATTTTTTTTTTTTTTTTTACAAATATATTTAAAATTTATGAATTATGTACATGATATAAATATAAAATGTACATAATAATTATGAACATGATAATCATATAATTCATATATATTTTATATTCATATTATGTACATAATCAATAATATTTATGTACATAATTGAAGTAAATGGGCACTCATAACAAGAAATTCCTATACATTCAGTATACCAGCTGTATATATTGACCAATTATTGTTAAAGCGACGGCTAGTTTACCCAGGATCGTCCCTGTAATTGTAAAGATTATGTGTTAATTTTAATATTAGGTCCTTCGCTTATAAAAAATTATTCTCTTTTTATTAAGAAAAAATTACTCTTTACATTTGCTTATTAAAAAAAATATTTCTAAAAGAGTTAAAATTTTAGTATAGCACAGCATGTTAATATCCTTAACATTTAATCACAATTTCTTTTTATTAAAAAAAATTCAATTTGAGTTTAACGTCTCTAATTGAAAACCGAACAAGAAACTTTGATTTTTGGAAGCTAGGCATTTTCCATCGTTGACTTCTTGTGGGCTCAACTTCCCAAAAGGT
Source organism: Iris virginica (assembly GCA_025631175.1). NCBI lineage: Eukaryota > Viridiplantae > Streptophyta > Magnoliopsida > Asparagales > Iridaceae > Iris > Iris virginica. The sequence continues at coordinate 5,714 of JAOTQG010115047.1, forward strand.
GATTCAAGCTCGATCATAAAATTCCAGACATAAATAAGTAGGTTTCAACGTTAGCAGGTGCAGAATTTTTGAATTTTTTTTTTTTAATAGACATTTATTGTTGAACGGAAGAAGTATAATTTTTCAAATCAATTTATCAATATTTTTCTTATTTCTCTATATTACACATCTTATTAAAGGAAATTAAAATAAATAATAAAAAGAATTTTAAAAATTAAGCCCCAAAATTTTAAAGGTCCGTGCAATCGATCACCCGGCAACCTCCCAGAAAAAGAACACACCGAAACCCAGAATGCCTCTAAATTGACCAGGTCAGGTCAGCGGAACCTGGCAATGGTTCGTAGCCGCCAACAAGAGTGGAACTTTTGGGGGAGTCAAAATTAACCTAAGACATAAAACATTGTCTGGCCCGTTTGACACGAACGCTTCCATATTGAAAACCTTGAAAAGTGTTTTATAATTGTTTTTTCGGAATATAATATTTTTAATCATTTTCAAAAATACCTTTATATTAAATTCCAAATTTGCCCCCATTAAACATTTTTTTATTTTAAAGATAGTAATGATGAGAACAACACAATTTATAAAGAGAGTGAGTTCAAAGTATGGAATCGGGGGTAATTTTGGTAATTAAATTAAAATTTATCTTAATTTAAGAATTTATTAATAATTGTGCAAAATTATCAATCTGATATTACTGGGCGGGTTCCATTTAAAATTAAAGGTGTATATACTGATGCTAAGATATATTTCTCCGTTTCACAATATATAATCTTTTAGTAAAATAAAAATGAAAACTATTTCAAAATAGTTGATCTTTTAAAAAATTTAAGGTCTTTTTACCTTTAGTTTTCTAAATTATCCTCATATTGTCTCAATTATCGATGACTATTAATAATATTTATTTATTTTTACAATCAATAAAGAGAGACTATTTAATAAAGTTAATTTTATTAATATATAATATATATTTGTATATGTATACAGAAATAAAAAAATATTTATTGTGAAACGGATGTAATAATTAATAATTATTGACAAAATACACACGGACCTGATTGGAAACTGGGAGTCGAAATCGTTAGTGCAGTGAATTGAGGAATATTCACTATCAAAAGTAGTAGCGCCACGAGCGAAAAGATGCCAATTTGTTGTTGTACCCTCGTCATCTTCAACATGTTGAAACATTCTAAATTAATATTTTCTCAGTTTCATCTTAATTGTTTTAAAAAACGACATAAAATTTTCACAGTATATTACTATCAAGGACAATTAAATTGAAACAGATCTAGGGCGAACCAACTATACATTCTAAATTAGAAATTTATTAAATTCTAAATTAATACTTTCTCAGTTTTGTCTTAATTATTTTAAAAACGACATAAAATTTTCACAACATATTACTATCAAGGACAATTTAAAAAATTGAAAGGTGAACCAATTATATATTTATCGACCGGTCCACAATTGCATCCAACTTCGATCATGGAGGGAGATCAGGAACCTACCAAACCCACTCAAACTAATTGCTATACAAAGGTTGGATTCCTTTTATAAAAAGAGTAGAGATGGTTTGCTTTGATTCAATCTTTCAAAAAGCACCTTGGAGTGCCTCCTTTAAAAGTAAGGAATTTTTAACTTTGATTCCCATTATTCAACAATTTATAGATAATGTGAATGCAGCATACCTACAATTAAATTATATATATAATTTGTTCAAATAAAAAATTAAATAATTAATTTGATAACCGGGAAAGCTAGAATACAAAGATTAGATTTTTATGTATTATAGTACATGAATATCAACTATATATAATACATAAAAATCTAATCTTTGTATTAATGATTCTCACATTTTTTAAATTATTTAGGTTTTTAATGAAATACGATACTATATGTATATATATTTAAAAAATTATGTAGCGTTTGGACGAGTGATTTTTTAGTTTAATTTTCAAATTTTTGTACTGATCAAAGTAAAAAATAGTAGGGATAAATAGAAAAATTATGAGATGAAGGATAGATAAAAATCATCCTAAAAATTCACCTAAACACCGCCAGTGCTATTTATCGCTACTGAAAATTTATGTCACGTATAGCTGACCTAAATGTATTTGATTACAAATTTGCCACACCCTGTCGTTACAAGAAAATCACACCAATTATGATTGTGTAATGTGTAGAATTTTGTGCACTAATCTATGTCTCGAAAACTTTTTTTTGTTTGACTTTCCTATTTATTTATTTTTATGATTTTTATCACTTATGTTTGTTTGTGCACAAACGTAACTATAGACTATAGTCTCTTCAACGTTTGAAAATGGAATTGCAGTCGCACCATGAAATAAAGACCAAACACACGCACACTGACACACACACAAACAGAAGCTAGCTAGGAAGAAGAAAATGAACAAGAACTCTCTATACAACAACTCTCAGTATAACAAAGTCATTACTAACAATCAATCCGGCCACATTTAAGACGGCCCAAAGGAACAAAATCAATCGAGAGAGAGAGAGAGAGAGAGAGAGAGAGAGAGAGAGAGAGAGAGAGAGAACTAACCCGGAAATATAAAGATGGAAGGGTAGTCGTCGTCTTCAAGATAAATTTAGAAAGAGTTACAAGCTGTCTCTGCAAACTAATTATTCATTCATTGCTTTCATCATGTATATATGGATGATTGATTGATGGCGTAAGTACTCTTGGCAAGGAACCAATATATGCACAAAATACTGCTAATTTAAGTTTTGTTGAGTATTCAATTTAAGCACTCAACTAATTAATTCCTAACAAGCAAAAACTATTCTACACCTCTATCCGTGTGTGTGTGTTTGTGTTTGTGTGTGTGTTAATCAACCCTTACTGCCACCTTAATTTCCTATGCTTATATACACGATTGCGTGCGTGCGTGCGTGCGTGTGTGTGTGTTTGAATTTTCTTCAAATTCTTTGATAGGTAAGGTAGGGCATTTTTGGTTCCACAAACACAAGCCAAGGATTTAATACCTACGACCAATTTTAATTTATTTGACCGCAGTTCCCCATAACAAAACCAACACTCCGTTTTAAAATTGATAAATTTAAGGACGTGTTCACTAAGCAAGTTTTTTCGTACTAGATTTAAAAAATAATCAAAATCGATATTTATTATATTATTTTTTAAAACATCATTTTCTTTCTCGTACCTATTCTTTTTATATTCATCTTTATATACTATCAAACATCACATTAAATTATAACCATCACTCTCTCTTTCTCTCTCCATCACTATCATATAATTATTTAAATTTTAAAGGATGAATAGGTAATTTAGATTTCCACCAAAAACAAAATAACACAAAAACAAAACAATGTCAAAATTCAACTATCTAAACTCTCTCTCTTAAGCTGGATTCTGGAACCATGTCCGAGAGATTTCAGGTTTGATCTTTTCTTCAAGTCTAATCTTCTGTGTCAAATGGTTTGCTACTTCATGTGATATCTTTCTAAAATCACATCCTAACAGTTTAAAAAGTAACCCTAAAATTTAAAAACTTTAAACATTAAGTTTTGTGTTATCTTTAGAATTAATGTCACGGGAGATGACAAACAATTTGACATCGAAAATATCAATTAGTTTTTTTTGAAAAAAGAGAAAAAAAAAAAGAAGAGTTAATGTTCATTTGGAACAACAACGATATCAACAATAATATTTGGAAAAAATATTAATTAATAAGAATAAAAATATATTAGACTTTAATACTCTCATTTATCCTTATTATTAATATTTAAATAGAGGTGATATTATTAGTAGCCTCAATAATAATGACCTTATTAATAATATTACTTATATCCCCGAATTCCATATACCATACCAAACGACTCCTAAGAATATATTACATTTTATTTGTTCGATGATATTTGAAAATACCTGAAGCCTAATCAAATAATCATCTTAGAGTAATCAAAATTGACATTACTCATTCTAAAATTAAGTGAGTAATTATTTGCCAATTTTCTTAATATCTGTAAAAATTTAAAATAAATACTCATTCTGATATAAATTTATAAAGCACACCCTTCATTTCAAAACGAATGTCAAATCATGACTAATTTTTATTAATTTAACTAATTATTGATTAAATATGTATTAATTTAACATTTTAACAGGAAAATTTGACGTGTATATTTGATGTATATAATAATAATAAAGTTTAAGATAAAAACAAAAAGTAGTGTTTTCTAGTCAAGGTAACGACCTTTTTGGGTCATAATAGTTGAAGTCGTAAGCTGTTTTCTCTTCTCGGCGTTTAATACGTCAAGGCTTATGTGTATGAGTATGTATCCCCCCACGCCTTCTTTGCTGGGTTTAGAAAACACAATTCCAATCTCCTAAAGAGAGAGGTTAGTTTTGCTTTTGGGCTGTGATTAATTAATATTTTACTTTTTTTTTGTTCTAAAAATAAATATTTTCTATTTTGTTTATAAAATACTTTTAGATTAAATATTACTAACATATAGTTTCGAGTTTGTAACTTGTAAAGACTTATGTTCAAAACCGTCTTTTTTTTTTCTTGCTCACCGGTATAATGACTCGTCCTTATTAATTCAGTTCGATTCGAATTATACATCTACTATTAGTGGATGAATCTTTCAACGAGGATTTTTTGCATACCACGAGATAAATATTATCACTTTAATCATTGCAAAATTTCATATCATATCATCAAAAATTATTTCTATTGCGTTTAAATTGGTAGTTTTTTTATTTGATTTTTTTGACTTTTATAACGATTAAAATAAAAAATAAGAGAGAGAGAGAGAAAGAGAGAGAAAATTAAAATTAATGTGAGAGAAAAATAAAAAATTAAAAAATTAAAATGAAAACCACCTATAAGAATAAGATCGTACTTATTACATTTGTGATCCACCCTAATTCATATGGATAAAATTGGAATTCGAATGCTTCTATCCAATATGTCGATTTTAATAGGATCAATTTTGAGTGAAAGCAAAAATAAATTACACCGGATGAGATATATTAATTTTTATTTAACTTTTACGTATTATTGTGGTTAATATTTTTGGTCCCTTGAAAATTGAAGACCACGTGTCCTCACCCCCATTAAAACATCTGAGAGATCTGTATCTATCTATAGAGTATATAAGAGGTTAAGGGTGTTCGTATCATTTTTTTCGACCTTCCCAAAATACCCCTACAGAACATAACAATTACCGAAGATTATCGTTGTCTTCTGCCTCCACGTACCTTTGTAGTTTCTTCTGCTTTCAGCCACGTTATAAGAAACGCAAACCCTTATTCCCCGACGTTGTCGTCGTTCAAACATACGAAAAACCCAGGAAGAGGGCTTCTCTACCTCGTTACCATCCGTGCCTATATAGCGGCGACATTAGGTCTTCTCGTTTTACGACCAATTGAAGATTTACAGATCGACTTCACCAAAACTACAAAGTTCCTCCTTCTCCTCTCTTCCTCTCTCTCTAAATCATCCCTATGATTTCTCCACTGCCATCCCCCCCATCTCCCCTAGCACCACTGCCGCTGCTTCACAGCCCTCCGTTGCTTCCGGTAATGGCGCCGACCCTCTGCTATTAAAAGCGGTATGGAACTTGGGGATTTGAAGATGGAAAGTATGTGCTAAATCTCGTGTATGAAACACTGTCCTTAAA
>JAOTQG010115058.1:0-11381 GCA_025631175.1 Iris virginica
AAATATAGTAAACCAAAATTAAATGAGAATAAAAGGTAGCCTTAAAAGTGTTTTTCCACCCCACCAAACAGGGAAGGGGTGGGGTGGGGGAAGGAAAAGGACAAGAAACAAGTGATACTCGGAGGAGGAGAACATGTTTATGGTGATCTAGCTATAGCCTATATCATGGTTGTGGGCTCAATCATTTGCAAGTATATATAAATACTCCCACCCCCACACCATCCCCACCCCCACTCCCCTCCCTGTAAACATTAATTGGTGTTTTGAGTTACCCCTTCATCAGCCATTATCCCAACTCTCTCCTTGTTGCAATACCCCTCTTCCCAAACTTTGAACTTCACCTCTCTGTAAGTCGGTTTCTCAATTTCACAATTATTGTTGTCATCTTTACTATGAGTTTCTTGTTCTGGGTGTTCTCCTGCTGTAATTAACCATTATCTGTTTTGGATCTCAGTTCTAAGCTTGTTGATTGTTGCTTTCTTTCCCTTTTCCAAGTATGGATGTTATATTTACTTGTGGTGTGTGACTTTAAGGGCTGGGGTTGTGGTGTTTTCTACATCTAAATCAAGATTTTTTTTTTATGATGATCTAGTTTTTTAATTTCTGTTGAGCTGTTATGTTTAGCAATTTGTGAGACTGATTTTCATGGATCTCACCAATCATATTGAGTAGGGAGATGGAAGTCTATTGTGTTCTACAATCTGATGCCTTTCAATTTGGTGGTTAAAAACTGTTTACAATTCATGTACTTATATTATAACAGGGAATCATTGGATTAAAAACACTGAGAATTTAACCGACTTGCCTTGATGGACATAGATTTTCTTCTTAGTGATGATGGGAGTTCTTTTTCTTTTGTTATACTATTGATTGTCGAAAGATTTATACAGTTTAATTTATTTAGGAATTTTTGCTTTACTGCGAAGCAAAAGGAAAAGGCTCAAGTGAGCAATACATCCTTTTTGGGACCAAGTGAGCAATACATTTTGCGCACCCTCCTATTGCCTAAATTGCATTTACCTAGCAGTTTCATAATGTGTTAGGGTGCTTTCCTGTTCAGTCTCTGTTTAATTGTGACCTTTGAGAGCATTGGAACACCAAACACATGTTTAGCAGTACTTTTACAGAACATTTATCATCAGCATCACGTGCTTGTTGTGAGTTCCAAAAGTTATACGTGTTTTATTTTGTCGAGTTGCATTATGCAGTAGATAGCTTTAAATTACGCAAGCTCTTGAAATTTTCTAAAAGTAAATCTTATGTGTCGTTTTGCATTGAAGTTAAAGTCCAATACGGCACAGCAACATCATCCTTTTTATTTGAAGTAAATTTGGAAATGGATTCGGGAAATGTTAAATAAAGCATCCAAGCGGATTTTAAGGAACTATATTTGCGAAAACATTGAACTTGTCCCTAGTTTTCTCTTGGCTGGATTGCTGGTCCTGATCGTCATCTGTTCTTCACATCTTCGTTTCCTGTATTAATTATTTACTTCTTTCTTGCTGATCGAACTGATGCTTATTAATGAATGTTTTACGGTCATGAGAAACTCTATGGTATTGAGATTTACATATAACGAATTAGCAAAAGCAGTTTGTTGATTCTATGAAAGAAAATTCGTCATCAGCAACACGTGAATAACTCCAAAAGTAGGCGTGTTTGATTTTGTCAAGTGCATTGTATAAGGCTTCCATTGTGTTTCAATATGAAAGCTACTGGAAATGTATAACGTAAGCCACGTCTATCTTTTGATCTGTGAAGTAAAGTAGCCTAGAAACAAACACACGTTATCATCTTTATGAGGGGAAAAGAATTCCAAAAGGATTTTCTGGTTATTTTCCCTAAATTTAAGTTAGTATTGCATAATTACTCATTATTTCCCGCTTTTCCCCGTCAAATATTTAATCATCTTGGGCAAGTATTTACGGTTTCTTGCTCTATTTAGGTTACAAGCCAAATATGGGTCTCTCACCATACCCAACTCCTTCAGATGCTGGAGTGCTGTGCGTAATTCTGGTAAACACAGCCATTTCGATCTCCATAATGAAGGAAATAGTCCGTTCAATCCTTAATGTCGTCGGCATCCGCTTTGCATCATGGGAAGAATATTCCAATAATACCCTCTTGGACTCGTCTGAATGTCGTGGAAGCCCCTCCGAAACCTACATGGAGGAATTCAGGAGCCGCACCCCAGCCCTTCGGTATGACTCTCTGTGTTGCTCTAATCGGCCAAAACAAGAGTGCTCAGTTTGCTTGACAGAGTTCAAGCCTGATGCAGAGATAAACCACCTATCTTGTGGCCATGTTTTTCATAAAATGTGCCTCGAGAAGTGGTTGAAGTATTGGAATGTGACATGCCCTCTCTGTAGAAACTGTATGATGCCACAAGACAGCGAAGAAAATACTTGTCCCATGTGAGGAGTTCAATGGAAGGTTTAGTAGACTGCTTAGTACTGTACAGGAAGCCCACATAATGCTTCTGAGCGCATATTATGCGCCGTGTTTTTATTTCCTAGTGAATAGTTTGTTGCCCAAAACTAGATCATGTACATAGTACTTTTAAGGTTTCCGGTGTTACGTGCATCTGAGAAACTGGAAAACTTCTACTTTTGTCTTTGCTCCATTGCATTTAGGGGAAATGCTTTCTGGTTTTTTCTTTTCTTCTTTTTGGTTCATTAGGAGATGAGTGTAAGCACTACAACACAAATAGTATGCATGATGTAAACAGAAAGAAAAAAAATGAAAGAAAATGAGAGGGAAAAAATGAATAAAACTGCAGATCGAATGTACAGATCTTTAATGAATTAACAAAAAGCCATAGAGGATTACTAACACCACCAAGTCCAAATCCAGAAGCCCTCTATATCAGTAACAAAAATAGTTGCAATACATACTGCTTGCCTTAAATTAGGAAATAGTGAAGTGGAACAAACTTAAGCCTGCTGAGGACGAAGAGAATCGCCCAGTTCGGAAGGCTTGGCCGCAAGCTCAGTTAGTTTAGAGCCTACAGAGATGTTGAGCTCGGAAAGTCGCGAACCAACTGAGATGCTGCTGCGAGTCAGGCCTCCGCCATTCCTGTGGTAGCGGCACCTGAAGGAACCAGGGTGCACTGTCGGCGAGCAGAGGCAATTCTGTCTTCCACTTGAACTTTTTCGTAGGCCTGTTGGGGTTGACGGTGTGGATAACGCTGTTTGGTGGTTGTGCTTTACTGTGTCTAGACATATGTGTGGGATATTTAGCTTTCGTTTCTCGAGCTCCCCCTCCCTTTTTTCTTCCGTCATTTTCGTCAGTTGGATCAAACTGCCCGTGTGAGTAATCAGTTGAAGTTTCTGAAAAAAGAAAAAGCAAAATGTTTAAGAAGACACAAAAAAATCACAACAGTACTTTCTCCATGTCATCTTCTTGATCCTAAACACAATTTCTGGGGAGATTGTTCTCATATCACCACTTTGACTTTTTAGGTATATTCTTCATGCATCTCTCTTGATCAACCAGCAATAGAACTATCAGATCAATTATAGGAATCTATTTACCACTAAGAAAATGAAATTTGTATCTTTCTTGCAACCTACAGAACGAATTTGACAACCGAAAGTTATACCATGATATGATTATAATAACACCATCAAGTATCAACAACAGTTTGTATCGCAAGAAGTTCCGAGAACAATGATTCGTTGGTTCAATTCTGAACATGAATCGTCAAAGAAGGAAAACATGGCGTATACCCTAGACTTTCGGAGGTAAACTATACAGCATAATCTATAAGTGGCTGTTAGCCAAGGTCTTTTAAAGACACATGGATCATCATTCTATCTGCCAAGAATATTATTCCTATAAATGTATTCACCCAAATTAAAACATGTACATGCATACGGATGGAGAGCATCAATCGGAAAGATGAGCAGAAGAAGGATTTGTGAAAGTAAAGAAAAGACTTAAACCTGGAGTGAATCAGAGGTAATATCAGCAGTTGCTGCAGGGGTTCCGTATGTTTCCTCTTGCAACGCACGTCTTCTCTTCCCTACTCTATCCTGTTTAGCTTCACGATGAATGAAATCAAGACCAAAGAATTTGGAGCATCATTTAAAAAGTCAGAATTTTTGACTTGAAACAATACGAAAGTCACCCTGCGGGTTATGAATTCTTTCTTGTTATGATTCTGAGGCTCTGGTAGATCCTCTGTTTTCCACCACAGACCATTTCAACTGTTGCTTTTCTATTGTTAGAAAAGTCAGGATCTGATATTTGACTTGGGTGAGACCATTTCTTCTGAGGAGTACATATATATATATATATATATTTTCCCGGGGGGGGGGGGGGGTGTGTTTTACCCTTCACTTACACGTAAAAAAACAAATCTTGCTTATTTTGCTTAATCCCATTTCTTATTTTGCTTAATCCCATTTGGAAATATCGAGTTCAATGGGTTTCTTTTCAACGTTCCCACTGTAGCAAGACTGAAAAATATCATTAATGCAACACGAGATGATGAGACTGCATTGACATAAAATGAGATGCTCAGATGCACATTTTGGCTGCATGGCAATCGTAAATGCACTGGAAGGGGTGGCGATTACCATTTGGTGAAGCCGAAAGTGCGTTTCTGCATCTCCGAAATAAGTATTTTGGGAAGTGCCACTTTGCGATTGTTACTCAGTGCATGGTGAAGCAGAAATGTCGGGCATATCCGGCATCCTTGTAACTGCTCACAAAGTTTTCTTGTATCAGCTGCTGCAATTCGATTACCCGAGTCAGTGCCGGAGCCACCTCTTCATCAACTTCAACTGTATTATTCGAAATTTGACTGTTACCCCCAAGTCTCTACTACCCTCCATGAATTGTATCATCTTCAATTCGAGATTACCAGGTACTGAAGGACATCTGGAAAAAAAAAACTGATTGCCAGCAGTTGCAAGAATTAATAAATAATGACATGACCTTGGAGGGCAACCGCAGATGTATTGTATGTGCCTCCCATTTATAAAAATTGAGTCATTTTGGGTTTCGTAGTAGGAACGGCAGGAATGTACAAGAGCATGATCCAATTTCACAGCTTGAGCCTCTTCTCTTTTTTCCATCTTCCAGCATTCAATTGAACTCCCACCACCTTAAAAATGTTGCCTACACAGGAACTAGTACATTTGCTTCCTGCCCCGGAGATGTGTAAGATAAAGTTCTACCGCTCGATACAAAAAAATGGACCACATCTCTGGCAATGTGAGCAGACTTTATGCAACCAAATTATAAGAGCATTCAGCATTTTGAACAAAATTAAAGAGAAGACCACGGACATCTTAAAATACAACAAATTTCCATGGTATAGAACATTTAAAACAATATCAAATCTCTAAAGGTACATGACTCCTCCGAGTGCTACCTATATTTAAAAATACTACTTTTACGACCAAAAACTTCTCATAAGCAACAAGGCAACACCTAAAAGTACAAGTGGATGCTTTCAAGATACAAAACAGCACTAAGTTTCCAAACCTTAAATATATAGATCAACTCGGTGAAGAGCTGCACGTGTTAATGCCATCCTTACAGTCTCTCGTGAGATCGTTGAAGGTCTCGATCTGCTTTTTTCCCCTCAAGAAAACTTCAGTATCGACAGAAGCCCTCATGTAGCCATCAAATTCAACAGGAACCCCGCTACTCAGCTTCATTGTTTCAGAGTACCAGTCACTGTTCTCATCCCACATCTCTTTGTATTCATCAAGAAAGTGTGTGGAATACTTGTCTTTCAAAAGGTCAAAGAAAGATGTGTCAGGTTCATCGGTCACAATATACAAATTTCTTCCATCGTCAATCTTTTCCTGCAAAGTAGAGAGAAGAGCTTCAGGAGCAGTATCTGTAGCAAGATTAGGCCAAAGCTCCCTATTCTTAGCCTTCTCACCCCTCACAACATGAACAGAGTCAAAATCCCAATTCATTTTTGATGCAATCGCAGAAACAATGTCCATCAATCTTCTAGATTTCCATATCATGTGCCATGGCCTTTGAACAAGAGACTCTGCCTCCCCTTCACACACCCTATACCAGTAATTATCAGGCTCCACAGATCCAAACTTCCTCATAATCAATGTATCTTGAACCAGGGCTAGCTTACGTGGGGAGACTCTAAAATCCTCCACAAGATAAAGACCCAGCGCATCTTTCTGATGCCACTTGTTCCAATCTAACCAAAACTGACTTTGGTCCAGCACCGATGCCGACTCTTTCAGATGCTCGAAATCAAAGTAATATCTGAAATCTTTCCCTTCTTCATCTTGACCCGAGGAACTATAAATAGAAGACAAACAAATACTCAAATCCATCACAAGTGTCCGATTCAAATACTGAGCCTCACCCAAAGCACACATGAAACTCCACAGATACTGGTCCATGCTCTTACATCTGTCCCCACCCCCAGTATAGAGCAAATATTTCCCTTGATCAAAAGAAACTTGCGACTCAACCACAGGAAGCGAGTCATTCACGGTTTCCCCAACCACAAGACTAGTCTTCTCATCTTGAGCCACTGGCACCTTCTCAAACCCAGGCTTCTGGTTTCTCTTCCTCTTCCTCGCATTCCCACCAGAATGATAATCCCCAATCCTAACCACAGTAAGAGTACAATTCTCCGACCTAGAAATCTGAAAACTACGATAATCCTTGTAAAAGGCGGCAGTCTTCCCTTCCTTGGGCCTAAACCGCCACGCCATGTGGCAAGTAGTATCGTTCGTCCCAGGAACAGGCTTCCCAAACCGGTAAAAATGTATGTCCTTAAACGTCTCGATAGCATAGGTCATCATCAAATGGAAAACCTCAGGGTCCCGACAATCAATAGGCTTACCAATCTCACTCCTACAATCAGTCTCCACATTCTCCTCGACCATCAATGACGTCACGTCCGTGGCATTGATAAAAGTTCCGATCTCGGTTTGGTTTGCGGACATGAAGTCCTCACCGGTTCTAACAACAGTGCTATCGGAAACAAATGTGGCATTCGAATTAGAAGCAAGGAATGAGGTGATCTTATCGGAAGGGTGAAACAGTGGGTCTTCGGGTTCGTAAGTTGCGGCGATTATAGTGAAGATTAAGACACCTATTACGAAAAAGGTGAAACATAGGTTTCCGATTAAGTGGAGAGCATTCTGGCCCAAATTTTCCGGCCGGAAACTTCCGGTTCGCGACAGTAAAGACGACCGGCCGTACATTATCGGATTTATGGCAAACAATTAGGAGCTAAACAAGAACAATGTGGGGGTGGGGTGGGGGACAGTACAGGAAAGAAAGTATTTAGGGTTTAATACAGATCTGGGAATGTCTGGAATGTATAGAGAAATGTAGGAATTAGGTAAATTGTATATAGATACATAGATCTGTACGCATAAGTGGTGATTCTTACCTTGTACATTTGGAGGATGAAGAAGCAGCTGCGGAATGCATTCTCCTGTTGTTACTACTCTCTCTCTCTCTCTCTCTCTCTCTCGAGTGGTGTGATTGTGGAGTGAGAGTTGATTTTTGATTTTCTAAAGTCAATGGTGATGATTGTACTACAAGGGTTGATTCTAAGGTGCGCGGGTGGTGCAGTGGACGATAGGTGTATTGATGGAGGGTGCACGTGGGAGGTGATATTACGTGGACGGTTTGATTTGGGGTAGGTACTCGGGTGCAGGGAAGAGAAAGGAGCAACTTACATCCGATTGCGAGCGAGCTGTATACTGCCATACTGGTGACGAAAAATGAGCAAATTTAGCTCATTTTACCACCTCACCTCACCTCCCACAACACCGCGTGGCCACTACGCTTGAATGCAGATCGCACCGACAGACAGATATATATCATCGTTGTAATATTTGGCAAAGGGAGGGCGGATAGGGCTCAGCGCGGTAGTGTGCAGGGTTCGATTCCCCGCAACGTGTAATTGACGCTGTTACAAGCGGGAGTTATCTAAGGGTTAAGAGCCCTGCGCCTATTCGTTAGCTCTCCACCCTGGCTCCTGTGATGCACATCCTGCGATTTACCTCCTCCACGTTGGCTCAGGGCAGGATCGGTGGGAGACTGCCGGGGTTGCAGTCTCAACCTTTTTTTTTGTAATACTTGGAGCATCTTTTAACAAGGGGACAGAACTAATAATTTCATTCAAGAATTAGAATTTGCAAAGAACTTTATTTTAGAGTCGAAGCGTTCAAAGGAGAATTGGGAATCTTTCGATCTTAATACGTGAGGGATGTGTCCCCCCGGGAGAAACACTGATCGAGCGCTCTTGCGCCGAAGATGAACGGGGCTAAGCGATCTGTCGAAGCTGTGGAATGTAAAAATACATCGGTAGGGGAGCGTTCCGCCTAGAGGTAAGCCCTCGCGCCAATCCAGATCTAGGGTGATGGAAGGATTCTCGACTTCGCGACTCTCTGCACGCCCGCCAATTCTTGGACTTTCTGATCATAAGCATTTATCTCCGTCACATCAGTTTTTATATTATTTTACATTATTTCTTCACTACTTCACCTCCATACGCATATTCATTTCCAACAAATGTACTACTACTTTTGATCTCACTTTATTATTTTATTATTAAATCCTTTTTATTCTAAATTTATTAAAGTTATTTATAATTATTTAGACAACAATAATTATTTAATATAAAAATCCGCTTGTAGTTGTCGATAAATTAATTTATTACGAAATTATGAGTATAGTTTTTCACATAATTAGCATACTCAGGCGAAATCAAGTGGCTCAAATCCAATTGTGAAGGCGTATCATTAACTTCGTCAAATGCAGAGATGTCACAATAGTTGGCATAAGTGTATCGCTCGTTTTCAACTATCATATTGTGCATGATGATGCACGCTCTCATGATGATATCGAGATCTGACAGATGCTAATATCGTGTTGGGCCACGGATGATTGCGAAACGAGCTTGTAAAATTTCAAATGCGCGTTCAACATCTTTACGGAATGATTCTTGACGTTCTGCGAACAACTTACGTTAGGCACCCATAGGATGTGGGATTGATTTCACAAATGTTGAATATTCAGGATAAATGTCGTCAGTTAAATAATATCCTGAAGTATATGAGTTACCATTAACCATGAAATTTACCTTCGGAGCAATTCCTTTAAGCACATCATCAAATACAGGTGATCGGTCCATGACATTTATGTCGTTGTTGCAACCAACTATACCAAAAAAAGCATGTCATATCCACAAATCAGGTCCTACCATAGCTTCCAGAATTATTGATGAAGTACCCTTATATCCACTAGTGTATTGACCATTTCACTCCGCCGGATAGTTTTTTCACGACCAATGCATGCAATCAATACTATTGAACATTCCAGGGAAGTCGCGTGTTTCTGTGTAGTACAAAAGTCGGTGGACGTCTTCATGGTTTGATCGTCGCAAATATTCAGCCTTAAAAGTACCACACACGGCTTGACAGAATCGTTTCAAACATTGAATTGCAGTTGATTCGCCTATACGCACATAGTCGTCCACGGCGTCGGCCGGAACACCATACGCTAACATACGGATTGTTGCAGTACATTTTTACAGTGGTGAGAAACCGAGTCAACCAGAACCGTCACGGCGTTGCTGAAAAATGGGATCGATCGTAGTGACTTGATCAACGATTCGAAGGAAGAGATGGCTTCTCATACGAAATCTTCGACGAAATACTTCCGCAGAATATGTTGGATTTTCAGCAAAATAGTCGGCAATGAGCCTTTCATTACCGAATTCACGATTTCTTTCGACATGTCTTCGACACCTAGATCTCGAAGAACTCGCTGTAGACTGTAAAGTTTCAATTTTTTTCTTTAATCAGTTGAGATAAGGCTAGTATAGTGGGATGATTGATGAAATTTTGTATAATATTATCAGTTTCATCATGTAAAGAAGAAGATGATGATGATGATGATGACGCTGGCATAGATGAGACATGATCGTAAAAGAAGAAGAAGAATAAGATATATTTGAGGTGTGATTTGGTTTCATGTACAATAGTAGTATTTATAGAATTTTAATGGATATGTAGATAGTGATCCAACAGATAGGAAATCACATTCTGTGGTTCTAATTTAGATAAAAAAAATCTAGATAATCTTATAAATATCTTACATGGCCCACTGCTCATTTAAAAATATATTTTAATAAAAGACGCTGAAAAAAGACACCATACAGACTCACTTAAAATACATTACACCCGACTAGTTTATTTAACAGATTACTACAACTCATGCTCACTTAGGATGTGATCTCCACTTCTTTCTGAATTCGTCTTGATAATTCATCTCATCTTGCTCAGCAAATGAATTCATCATTATTATCTTCATGTCATCTCTTCTTTCCTTGACTTTAATTTTTTCTGCCTCCGGTCTCAGTTTTTCCTCTTGCATTTTTAATTTTCTATCTTGCATTTCTCAATTACATTCAAGTTCACTTGCCATTTTTTCTAATGGTGCAAAACTATCAACATTGAATGAAAGCTTTGTTGCTACCGAGGAGGTTCTTTTACCTTCTTTTTTTTGCGGCCTTTAAACCTTCAGGCCGACATTGGGATTGAACTTCATCGATTGGAATTTGTGACGTACCTTCTGCACCTGATGATGATTTAAATGCACCATCGACACTATTTTTGGTCCTTTTAGAACTTTCACTTCCGTTTTCGGCAGCGGTTAACCGATCCATTTTTTGATATTGCGCTTTCCATTTTGGTTGATCACGAAGTAAACATTCTCAATGTCGTTTGTAAGCATTTGATAACTTTCCTTTGTATTTTTCATTAAATATTTGAAATGCACATTTTTCGATGTCGTCTTCATTTCAACCACTTAAAGCGTTTCGACTGGCTTCCTCATAGCACGCACCCCATTCATTAGCTAATGTACTGATCAATTGCCACTATTTGCGTAGTGCCTGAGGGGAATGCTCCGAAAGTTGTGACTTCTCAGCAACCACGTTTTATGCGACCACAAAAAGTAGTACGAGTTTGGTTAATGTTTGTAACTGGATCTAATGAAGTGTTTAACCAAGCACTAATCAAAACTTTATCTTCATCATATGACCGCTTGAACGATTTTTTGGGCAGATTAACTCCTTCATCTTCATTTTCATTGAAACGCTCCCTTGTCATCGGAGAATTAGAAGTCGGAGTATTCGTTTGGGATTGAAATTTCGATTGCAAAAACTAAAATTTGGTATTTGCGTACAAAAGCTGGAATTTGTTAAAAATTATGGTGGAATATTGAGGTTATACTAGTTAGGTTGGTTTGGCTGCAGATATTTATACGAGGAATTTGAGGGATTAGGATATTGATACGAGGAATTTGAGGAATTTTGTTGGAACCATGAATTTAAACCATATTGGTTAAGAAGAAGAAGTGAGGTG
>JAOTQG010115069.1:0-11380 GCA_025631175.1 Iris virginica
AGATGAATTGAAAATCTGTTCGTTGGAAGTCTTCAGAACGGAACACCCAATTCGGATACCTTCATTCGGAGTCTTCTGAACAATCGGAATACTTCGCAGTTGAAGCCTTCCGACGGATGCCTTTGGCTTACGAGATTTTATTGCTTTCCCTTTCGGAGACCTTTGAAACGGATGCCTTCCTGTTACACAGCCATGTCAAAAATTGTTCGTTAGTATTATGTTGTTAAAAGTCCGTTTATATTTATTGGCTTGAATACGCGATAAAAAGACTTTTACATTAAAAATGTTTTGAGGCAATTAATCAAATCTAATAAAGAGTAAATCCTAACAATCTGTTTGGCTCCTGCAAACAGTTTAGCTCAAAAAGTCCGTTTTCAATTTGGAGAATGTCTTCATTAACGGTAAGATCTCCTTATAAGATCGTTTTCTTACGGGACTCCAATTGAGTTACCTTATCTGGAGACCAATATGAGTCCTTACCAGATTTTATTTCCTACAATAAAGGAAGGCGGTCAAAAGCTTTTATTCCTCAAAGGATTCAGCATCCTCAACACCTATAAATAAGACCCTACTCCTGTAGGTAAATGTACGCACAATATTATCCTCAAACTCTCCCGTGAATACTCTCTGATATTCCTCAGACTTGAGATCTTATTCTCACGACGAAGCTTATTTGGTAGGGAAACCCCCTACCTCATAGTAACGGTATTTGTGTTGCAGGTCTTGTTGCTGCCCAGATCAAAGCCCTCCGCCATCGCTGTGCTCAGCAAAGATTATCGAAAAAACCATAAATCATCAATAACTTAAAATCCTCAATAGATTAATATGTATTTTCATCCTCTTTCCTTAAACTTTATATTTTATATTTCTCACTACTTTATTGTGTATTCTTAATATTCAGCAACCATCCGCGGGCTATGTTTACGACTCCTGTTTTTTACATATGTTTTCTCATCTTTCCCCAGTTTCGAGCTTATTGATTATGGTGAGGGGGTATATTTTATTCCAAGAATGAAGTTGAAATCTATAGTACATGGGAGGGTTGTAGGGCCCCTCCCAAATGAATAGTAAACTTTTGGCACAATTTTCAGGGAGAGAGAGAGTGTGTGTTTGGCTGTGTGAGAGAGAGGGGGAGAGGGCGGCGGGAGAAGTAAAAGGTAGTGGGTGGGTGTATTTTGTGGGGGTTTTTTTATTTTTTTAAAAGCATATTTTTAATAAGTTTTTGTTCAAGGTTTGAATGTTTTTTTTATCTTTTGTTTTCAAGGTTTGAATATTTTTTTAATTTTTTTTTTCCTTTTGTTCTTTTAAAGGAAAAGAAGATAATATTTTTTTCCTTTTCTATTCTTTTTTAAATATTTTATTTTTGGGGTGTTTTTGGTGTTGATAGCTATGTTTTTTTTTTTTCGTTTTTTTTTTTTTTTGTCTTTCATTGTTTTAAATGTTTTTTTTATAGATAGTTTTTTTTTATTTAATTTTTTCCTTTTCATCTTTTTTCTTCAGTTTTTCTTAATAATTATCGGACACGGATACGAGCATTTTTTTTATTAAATTAAAAAAATTTCGAACATCTTGCCATGCCCTCGGGCACTGTGAAAGATGAGAAGGCCAAATTACTGAAGAGTAATACTGGGTTAACACTTGTCAACCTGTGAGTAACTTAAGGACAGCTGTTCCATTTCCCAAATAGCCACCTCTGTTTAACCCAGCTACGTGGTGTGATCTTTATTTGCTTTTTTCACAAACCTTAACCCTTTCAACTCTCTCTCTCTCTCTCTCTCTCGCGCGCGCTAGTGACACCATTTAACCCAGAAAAATCTCACTTCTTCATCGGCTGCAATTTATCTTCTTCAAATTTTCTTCATCTTTTCTACCGTTCAAGTTACAAGAAAATCAGCTCAAAGATGAAGGTTCTTGTTCATAATTCACTCTCATGTCATGTCATATCATGTCATGTGTTTATTTTTTTATTTTTGTCCACAATTATTTATATATGGCTTAATTGCATGCGAAATATACATACATACATACATATATACATAAGTATAGTGCCTTGTTTTTCTTTTACTTGTCAATCAAAAGTGATGTAAAATGACTTTAAATTGTTGAGGATTTACATAGCAAAATTATGGGTCTTTTTTCTCTTCTTTTTTTTGGCTTCATGAAACTCTTACATGCCCAGAAATTGGTTCTTTTTAAGTATATATTTATTTATCTAGCTAACATGCATGCAGTTTTGTAGTTCAGAGGGTAACAAGGTAATTATATAAATATTGTACTCCCCTCACTTACCACATGATCTTTGACAAAACAATTTTTTTTTGACAGTACTCGATAGAAGAATTAATATTTACCTTTAATTTTTTGCACCTCAATCATGTAGCCATTGAAATTCAAAAGAAAAAAGGTTTATTTATTTATATATATTGAAAAAGACCAAATTGACCCTCAGTTAACATAAAGAAAAATAAAGCACTGGAGAGTTAAGGGTGTGTCATGCATGCATGCATGCATGTGCTTTTAAAAAATGTGTGTGTTTTCGCCTCATACTTGAAGGTCCATCATGATACGAGATCGCAGAGTCACTCTTCGGGGGATGAAGAGAAGATCATCATGACTCGAAAGCAGAAGGCCGAGAAGCAAGAAAAGGAGCCAGCCAAGAAGGCCAAGCCCGAAAACGGGAACGATAAAGGCAATGCCAATGGGAAATCGTTGGCCGAAATCAAAGCCGAATTCGAAGCTTTCTGCAAAGCTACAAGTGAGCACCTCTCAATCCAGCAAATGAGGGAGATCCTTGAAGCCAATGACCAGGATGTGCAAAATGATGATGCTGTTGTCCCCAGATGGTAAGGACTTACGTACCTCGACATTTGGTCTGTACGTATATCGAACTTACAATTGGTATGATATGAGGATTTTGTGTTTACAGTCAAGATATGATGTTCTATGGGGTGATAAATAAATGCCCGATTTGCGACGGCGATCTGGAGTGCCATGGCACCTGTTACAGATGCACAGGAGCATACAGTGAGTGGTCTACGTGTATCTACTCCACTAGGGATCCTCCAAGGATAGACCAACCAATCGCACTCCCCGACTCTGTGCAGAATTCACCTGTTGCCGATGTAATCTGCACTGACCTCTTCCCTCTTGATTTTAGCTTTGGCATAGTTCCATTTACTCTTCCAAGTGGCTTGATGATCATGTGGGAATGTTTCTTTCTGCTTATAGCTACTAAAGAAGTACCAGGACCCGAAGAACCGTGCGACGAGGGAACTAAGATCAACTGACAAACCCTTTACTGGAATGACCATTTCGCTATCCGGCCGTTTGTCTAGGACACATGTATGTATCTAAACGTGTTCTTGCTTTGCTCAGATTTCTGGCCTTCTGGGATCTGTTTAGACATGACGGGTGACATCATCTGACGTTTCATGTAGCAATATTGGAAGTCCGTAATTGAAAAGCATGGGGGGAAGGTCGCAAATCAGGTTATTGGTAATGTCCTCGATAGTGTATATACACAATCTGTCTTGTGTCATTTAGTTGATTTGTGCTGGATTTGTTTAAGCGTCTGCTGGCTGCAGGTGTGACTTGTCTAGTAGTTTCTCCTACTGAAAGAGAACGTGGAGGTTCTTCGAAAGTTGCGGAGGCTGTGTTAGTCATCTCTTTCTTTCTCATATGCTGTTAAAGGACATGGACAGAATGTTTATTAGGTTGGAGTTATTCGTGGCTTCAAAATGTGTAATCTACGTTTTCTACATACAGGGAAAGAGGGATACCAGTAGTGCGTGAGGCTTGGTTGAACGACAGTATAGAGAGACTGGAAGCTCTACCTCTTGATGAGTATGATGTTATGAGTGACATTGCTGTTGAAGGCAGGGGAATTCCATGGGACAAGCAAGATCCAAGTGCCGAGGCTCTTGAATCCTTCATGGCAGAGGTAACTTCCATTTCAGGAATCAAGCTTGTGAGTAGTATCCTTTTCTGGAGTTGGGAGTTATTTTGTGCGGATTGCTTGCTTTTTTTTTACTGTCTTCCTTCTTTTCTACCGACTTGCAGATCAAGTTGTATGGGAAAAGAGGGGTGCACAAAGATAGCAAGTTGGATAAAGAAGGCGGGGTGATTTTTGAAAAGGATGGACTGTTGTACAGTTGTGCCTTTTCAGTTTCTGATAAGGGCAGAGAAGTGAATGAGTATGTGCTTGCTTACTGCAGGCGAGTTTGCATCTTGTTTGTGCTCTGTGTAGTTGGCCTGAACACTGCTTTATTTGTGTGCAGCTTATGTGTTATGCAACTTATCATGGTGCCTGAGAATCAGCTTCACTTGTACTACAAGAAGGGGAGAATTGGTGCTGATCAAAGAGCAGAGGAAAGAGTTGAGGAGTGGGAGAATGTAGATGCTGCTATCAAGGAGTTTGTTAGACTGTTTGAAGAGATAACTGGGAATGAGTTTGAGCCGTGGGAGAGAGAAAAGAAGATTGAAAAGAAGCCAAATTTGTTTTTCCCAGTTGACATGGTGAGATTCTTATTTCTGATCAAGCAAAGAGACTCCTGTTTCACATAGATGGACTGTTTTCAGTTGGTTGAATGTTGAATGCAGGATGATGGATACGATGTCAGATATGGCGGCCTGGGCCACAGGCAGCTAGGATCTGCAGTTACACATTGCAAGCTTGACCCAGTGGTAGCCAACTTCATGAAAGTTCTGTGCAGTCAAGAGATATACAGGTTGAATTGATTGGTTTCAGTCCTTTACAGTTGTCCATTTCAATTCCATTCTTTATATAGTTGCATCTCTCTCTCATGACATAGGTATGCTTTGATGGAGATGGGGCATGACGCACCTGATGTTCCAATTGGGATGCTCACTGATGTGCATTTGAGAAGATGTTAGCTTCTTCTGTCTCTGCTTGGGCTGTCTTTCCTTTGCTCCTCCTGCTTCTTTCATATTTGAAAACATTCATTGTAAGTTGGTAACTGATACTGTAACCATTTTCAGGTGAAGAGCTGCTTCTGGAGTTCGCTGAGAAAGTGAAGTCGATAAAAGTAACAGGACAGAAAGAAGGGGCAGTGTGGTCTGACTTTAGCCAGAGATGGTTTACATTCATGCCCTCAACAAGGCCTTTCATCTTCAGGGATTATAATGATCTTGCAGAGAATGTAAGCTATTTTGCTGTTTGGTGTTCTCAGATGCTGGTCATATAATCTATAGACAGTAACCTTCTTTTGGTAAGTGTAGGCTGCTGCAGTACTTGAAACAGTTAGGGATATCAATGTGGCTTCACGCTTAGTTGGAGATATGACAGGTCTGACCATTGACGATCCTCTATTCGAGCGCTACAAGCAGCTGGGATGCTCTATTTCTCTCGTGGAGAAAGAGTCTTCAGACTATAAGATGGTGCTTAAATACCTGGAGAAAACTTATGAGCCTGTTAAAGTGGGGGAAATAGTAAGGCCTATTCACCTGGTTTTTTAATGTACGGAGGTGTGTTTGCTGCTCCTATGTATCTTATTTATTTCATTATGTTCCAATTTAGAGCTATGCAGTATCGGTCGACAATGTGTTTGCAGTTGAAGTGAGTGCTTCCCCCTCTTACGATGAGATTAAGAAGCTACCAAACAAGGTTCTGCTTTGGTGTGGTAAGAAAAAAGCCAGAGTTATTTTGCTGCTGAGATACTTGTGGCTCTTCAGTTTGTGTGCTTAAGAGTGTGGGCTGCCTTGATCTTCATCAGGTACAAGGAGTTCGAATCTGCTACGACATGTGCATAAAGGTTTCTTACCAGCAGTTTGCCAGCTGCCTGTCCCAGGATACATGGTAATAATTGAAATTGTGGAGTGACAGAACTTTGATAAGTTAGCATGGCCCAACACAACATGTGTTAATTCAGTGCATTTTTGCAGTTTGGCAAGGCTATTGTCTGCTCAGATGCTGCAGCAGAAGCTGCTAGGTATGGTTTTACAGCGGTGGACAGATCTGAAGGGTTTTTAGTTTTGGCTGTGGCTGCTTTGGGCGATGAGATAATAGAAGTCACTAGTCCACCTGAGGTAGAGATCAGTATGCTCATGATCGTCTGTCTGGAGCTGAGTAGTATGTTTCTGTACACAAGATCTTTGTGGTTATAAGGGTTCTTTTGCAGGACACCAAGTCTCTGGAAGAGAAAAAGGTAGGGGTGAAGGGAGCAGGGAGGAAGAAGACTGATGAGTCGGAACACTTTGTATGGAAAGATGACATCAAGGTTCCATGTGGCAAGCTGGTTCCTTCTGAGCACAAGGACAGTCCTCTCGAGTTCAACGAGTATGCTGTCTATGATCCTAAACAGGTAAGCTCTTTCTAAAAGCGAACCCATATTGCTCCTGATTAGTTAGAAAGATATGGATGAGCTGAGTGGTGACTGCTTTGGTGCAGGTGAGTATTAGGTTTTTGGTTGCGGTGAAGTTCGAAGAGAAGGACGTAGAGTACGACGATGTTGATCCAGCGGATGCACCAGGGGAGTAGAGCAGTTTAAATGAAGGGTGCCTAGGTGAATGCTTTAGTGGCATCAGGATGCCGGTGACTCCTTTTGTTGTAGAAATTTATCATCGACGTCTTATGGTGTTGGTCAAGTTGTGTAAATAGCCTATGCTACCTGTTAGTACAGTAGAGTTTGTATCCTGTTGTATGTCGGGAAACTTCTCCACATTTGACCCAGTTGTATGTTGTATGTCAGAATGTGCTGCGTATTGGAAGGCTTCAAAGAATTTTATCAAATGGCTCACCATTTTAGCCTGTAAAGTTTGGTTCTTTTTCTATTTATTGCGATTGCTTACAAATCTCTCTTACCTAAAGTGTCTGAAAGATTTCTGGATATATGCTTCTTCGAGGCCAATAATCTTGGAATCTGATAAATCGAACAATAATTTCAGAGTCTGATAAATCGATCATAAAACCAAACCAAATTTGAAGTAGTAGTTGCTCCAACTAGTGTCACAGTTGTCCAAACAAAAATTTCTTAGCAGAGGAAAACTTGTCTTAGTTAAGCCAGATTTGCCCAATTCCTAGGCAACCTCCATTTTGACAGCTGAATTTCTTGTGAAGTACAAAATGTTGCTGTCAACATTTGTACTTTACTCAGCTTAGCTGCAAGTCTATACAACCTTCTCAATACGCTGCAAGTCATCAATGGAAGCAGTTTGCACTCCATTTTATAGGAAGTAAGAACGGCAAAGTGGTGGGATCAATGAGACGATGATAAAAATCAGATAAAAAACAGAATTAGTGCAAGTAATTTGAGAAAAATGTGTTCTTTGTGTGTGCTTTATAGCACCTGCCCTTCAGAGCTACTCAGCTACCACTACCAGTCAATATGGAATTGCTTTTTCTCCTAACTAGAAGACCTTTCTCTTTGTAAGAGCATCATCATTCCTAATGTGGTGTATTCAATGTTCCCCTGCTGTTGTTTTGTTATTTGACTCCATGGGGCTCGACCGCACAACCTAAGCATTGTGAGACAGGAGATCCTATTGGAGTATATTACCCCTTGGTTATCCAACTAGGTAAAAGCATTTGCTCTGTGTTAAATGTGTTGATAATAATTCAAGGAAACTTATCTGAAACAGAATTCTGAGCCCTGTTCAACCTATCAAGAAGCAGATGAACTTGATCATGGAACAGAGGCGCTGGTAATGTTCTTAATGTTTTTCATCAGTAGCAGCATCCTAAGTAAGAACGCAAATTACAAACCCCTAAAAATTTAAATGGTTTACTGGAAAACAGTGGTATCAAGCAACAGGTTCTCTAAATCTATATTTACTGTCTTCAATTAAGGATAGATAACTAGTGACCGTTCAATGCAATACCAAAGTGATATTTACCTCTCCTTCAAGAACATTTATAATGCAAAAAGATATAAAGGATTTGGCATATGTGATGAACTTGCATGATTAAATTGAAAGTGGAAGACGATTCATTTAGTAGTCTGTTTTAGGGATTGGCGACTTATCCATTCAATGATCTCATGTGATTGAGAAAACGGCTGGTTGAGATGAGTGGATTTATCTGACCTTCAACTTCTCATTGTTTCTACGCAGATTATTGCAACATAAGGAAAACTTGATTGGCAGCACAAAAAGAACAATGCATTTAAAACAATTTTTAGATGGAAAAAATAATTCAAATATACGGTTAGCTTGCTTTTCTCGATTATTGAGACTATCGAATCCTCCATTTTGACAGCTGAATCTCTAGTGAAGTGCAAAGCCTGCTGGCAATAAAGAAACTTCAACTACAACAACCATAATAAGCATTGGCATAGAAGCTAACTCCTCTCACAAGATACTACTTACAGAAGTGATCCTGTTAAGCTGCTGCATCTTTGTGTTGATTTAGAAGCAGTCTTGCAAAAACCACCAGTAAATATAAAACAATGATCCATCGGACTAGCCAGCATTCTCTGCCTGACTAGAATTAGATGAAAGACCTTACTACTATAAGAACATGCCTTTTGTGGTGTATTTACCATTCACGTCTCAGGAACCTACTATTTATCACTCTTTCTCTGACTCGCTAAAGCTACAATGGAATCACAATTGTGACCGGGTTTTATGACTATCAGTTGCCCGAAGACCCAAAACTAGAAATCAAAAGATTTCCATGTCAACAAGCTCAATGGTCGGACGTGAAAGTTGAACAAGGGTAAAAACATCGCACACAAGTATTATGAGTAGGCTTAACAATAGTCATTTACCAATAAGAATAAGCAGGATTTCCCATAACTTTAATCACATTCGAATCGCAAGAGGAAATGTATAAATAATGCATTTCTTCCAATACAACTTTACAACTTCCGTGTACCTTAAACTATCTTCGATAGAACAGGATAGTGTATTTCAAAATACAAGTATCTTTTCCACAATCATCGTTCCCCAATATGCACCGGACACAAAGTTTACAACAGTTATCAACAACTACCCCAAAACAATCAACTAATCCAAAAATATGCAAAATCTTTTCCATCGTGTGAATATGTCATTGATGCAAAACAACGGGAGGAAACTCAAACTTACCGGAGACAAAAGGTATTACCTGAGGCCTCTCCACCAAATCACGATACAGATCATACTCTGCCTCATAATCATGTAAACCCAGCTCAGCTTTCTGATTCGTATGGTAATGATGCTTAGCCGAATCAGACTTCCCAAACCCAAAAATGCTAACTTTATTGCAAACTCCCAAAGCAAGCATAACAGCCTGCATACCCGAAGAATAATGAAAATTCTCCCCGTCATGAAGCTCCCCCCATTCCTCCACACCCTTTCCCGTCCCCTCCAAAAACCTCTTCAACGAATAATACTTGACAATCCTCGCACACAACAGATCGAACCTCGGATCCGTTATCACCAAAGGTGCCTTATGGGACGAGTTACACAACGTGTAATCAAGAAAATGCACTGGCTGGCAAATGTACATAACAATGGGCACTTTTTCGCCATACGGATGACAGTAACAACCCTCTCGACGAGCACACAAGTGCAGAATATTACTATTTACGAACGAAACATTCGTTTTCTTCCCCACATCTCCCTCGTAACTATTAACCCTCGCATTGTTCAACCGGATCACGAATTCATGACTATCAATCACATCCCCCAAATTTCTATTCAACAAAATCCCACTATTTCCCACCACAGCACAAGTCTTGTATTTTCTGCCTAAACCAAAAGCGCTGTCGTTCAAAAAATTTACTAAATCAGACATAATGTCAGGGTTGAACTTACGGCGCCGGGCCCAGTTTTGCAAGTGTCGCCTAAACTCCAACCAGAGCCGGTAGAACTCAGGGGACCGGAGTTGGACCGGCATGCCGCGGGCGGAGCGGATGCGGATGTCGATGCGGTACTTCCCCGACGAGAGGAAAGAGCGTTGACGGCCTTGACCGCCGCGGAAGTTGCCCTCTACCAAGTCTTCGATTTCCTGCTTCATTTTGGCTTCGCCTAGGTCAACGGCGGCGTAGCGGAGGAGGGTGGCGTTGAAGACACGAGACATAATGGGTTTTCCGTGAGGTGGGTTTTGTGTCCGGAGGATGATCCGGAGTGTGAGAGTGGCGGCGATTGCCATGAGTAAGCATATGCTGAATAATGGGCGGACCGGACGCTTCATTGCTATAGATCAAGAGATGTGGGGAGTTGTTGTGCGTATGCTACAGCTTGCTGCTGCTGCTGCTCATTAATGGTGGTAGTAGAAACTTTGAAGAGGGGATCCAAGTTCGATTCTTCCTCATTATTGGGAAATACTGTAGTATGTAAAGAAAAGAGATGCTTGCTAGATTAGAAACTTTTACGGAAACAATCTTTCGTTGGAAACCCCAACAACAGGGGAACGAACAACAAATGGGTTCGATTGGATCTGAGAAAGATTGGAAATTGGAGAAGAGATTGAGCTGAATAAATAAGACTTAATTAAGGAATGAGATTATTGTGGGCTGGGGGAGGTGATGATTGGGACGTATCCCTAAATATGGGGAAAGAGTGAACTTAGGGGGACAATTTTTACTTTCGTCCCCCATTTTGTTTGATTTATAAATTTTCTCTCTTTTCTTTTTCTTTTTCATTTTCTTCCTCAACATTCTCAAAATAAAATAAGAGTTTAAATTTTGATTAATTTTGGTCGATTTGATCAAAATTCAATCAACTATTTTTTTAAAAACAATAATTACTTACTTTTACGAACTTCTAAATTGTTTAAATACTTTTATATTATTCTATCTATTTCCTTTTAATTGTTATAAAAACGACATAAAGTTATCGCAACATCGAAAAAGTAATTGACATATCAAACTGATGACGAACACGACTGAAATGGAATATGCATACGAATTGTATTTTAATGTTTCTTGAAAATTACCATAAATGCAACTATTAGAAGTGGTGAATGATTTTAACCAAAAAAAAAACAATTTACTTTTTCTTATATTCAGTTAGGGCATTAATGTTTCTATGTTTCTTGCTAAGATGTTTTCTTTATTGTTAGTGGAATGTGTTAGCTTTAGAGTTAATTTCCGTAATGGAATCGACTTATTAAGAGAGCGGCTATTTACAAAGCACACAAGTGCTAAGTACAATACACAATTAGATGTAATACACATTTTATATATATATTTTACTAATTTTAAAACACATATATTCCTATTTTATCCCCTTCTCAAAATAACAATGATACTCCTAATATACAAATTAATACACAAAATTAAATTTTTTTAAACTATTAAATTTTCCTCCTTCCATCTTCTTCCTTGATAAACCGTTTTTCCAAATGCTACTGCTACTGTAATTGAAAGTAATCAATCCCTTGATTCACATTTTGCCTGTACATTGATTTATATACAACCTAGAAGATAACAGAGGATAT